>CAUYRH010069414.1:0-37136 GCA_963574655.1 Perodicticus potto | reverse complement strand
CTTTGAGAGTCCAGACTTCTGGCTTAACCAGGGCAAGCAGGGTCAACACTTTCTCATTCCCAGGGAGAAATCCACACTTCGGGACTTCTTTCTTCTCCTGCTTATCTGTTTCCATCTCATCATCCTTGGGTGGGGGGTCTGGAATGGGGATATCCAGAGGGGCCTGGAGGGAGGTCAGGTCAGCCACATTGAGGGAGTCATCTTGCAAGAGCTGGTTTAGGTTTATGATTTTCTGTGGCAAGAATCTGTAGAGGAACTCCTCAGCCTCCTGGAAAAGATTTTGCCTGAAGACATCCACCTGCTTGAGGGCCTCCCCACTCAGGCGCACTCCACAAGACTTGGCCATGCTGCTCCAATTGCTAGTTTGGTCCAAAAGTCATGAATTTCAAAAGCTTCTTTTGCACAAACATTAAATAAGTCCATTCAAATCCTTTATGAATAGATATAAGGTGTCCCTGCTACTACAGAGCAAATTGTTTTCCCACTAAGGATAACAGGTCCTTGGGCCCTTACTGTGATGGTCACACCCACTTACTGAACCCCTTATTGATCAAGTGTAAGAGGACATCAATGCTAAAACAGCACCCCAGGGCACTGTCTGTGGTATAAACAGATAATCAGATTTCTCTGCACATTGTAGGCAACTTTCAGGCAGTATTCGACTATCTCTACAGCAAAAACCAGACATGTCCATATAGAACCTACCCCACTATAACACCCAGAGCTAAAAGACAGGGCAAGCCTGATGGAAAGAAAGGGAGAGACCCCACCTGGCCTTAGCAGAGCATACCTTGAATGGTAGGAAACATCTTCAAGGGTCAGCTTGAATGAAACTGTACAATAGCAAATTAGGATAATCATACCAAGGGCCATAGAAATCTGACTGATGAAAAATCTAAGCCAGTTGTTCATAGCCTAAACTGCACATTAGAACCAGTGGGGGAATTTTTTAAAATGCCTGTCCAGTTGGCCTGTGGACCACATCCCTGACTACTTAAAATTAGAGCCTCTGGAGCTGGTACTCAAGTGTTTCTACTTAAAGCAACCTAAGTGATCTCACAGACTGAGAGCCTAAAATTGAGCATAATTTAGGATTATAAAACAATTTTTTTTCATAGAAAAATGACCATTCTAAGACAGCTGAACTCCAAGCAAGAAACAAGAGGACTTTGGGTATTCTTTGGAGGACGTTATAGCCTTTGTGATAAGCATGATCTCGCTCAATCCCCAGGATACCCTCTGAGGTTTGCAAAACAGATATTTATGACCACAGTTCACTGCTTGGGAGTGAAAAGTTTGGGGTCAAAGGAATTTTGAGAAGTCCTCTAGTCTAGTGCTTCTCTAACTTTATCTGCATCAGGATCACCCATGGGGCATGTAAAATTGGGATTGTTGGGCTCCACCCCATAGACCCAGAAATTCTGATTTCTTGTGAAGAGAAGGGAGAATGCAGATTAGCAGCAGTTTCTGATCTGCACAGAACAAGCCCCTGGCCTGGTCTATGCACGTGGCCAATGCAGGAATTCCATCTACACCATCCCTGATATCCCTGTGCTATAGTCACCAGGCTGAGCCATCCCATCATCAGGGAGCATATTGACTTACAAGGTAGCCCAGGGGGACAGACCCTGGGGTAGGGGGTAGATTTGGGATTCATGCTTCTCAGTGAGGGTACCTAGGCATTCTCTTATGCCATAAAACAAGAGAATTTTCCAGAGGGCCCACTGAACATCAGAGCCTGTGAGATCTTCATGATTGGCTAGCCCAAGGTTCTCCTCAAAGAAGCTCTTATACCCAGACCTCACTCCAGACTAAGTGAATCAAAATTTCTGGGTTTATGTTCTTTAAGTGGTTCCAATAAGCAGCTAGGGTAGAAACCCACTGAATGCATCCATCCCCTTCATTTTAGATACAAGGAATCTGAGACCCGATAGAAAAGAAGGGCTCTAAACCTTCCAACAGATAAACCCACTTCTTCCTTAATCTTCCCATTCTTCATATTCCTTGAAATAATGGAAACCTATTCAATAATGCCTTCAAAATGACAGTGGTAATTATATGTGCTTAAGTTAGAGGTTTCATTTACCTGTGAGCTCTGTGATGACAAAGTATCACGTGTAATGTCCCTAGAAGATGTGATACATCTTAGTTAGTAGCTTTTACCAGACTAACTCTGAATTCTGTAAACGTGGATCCCAGTCCCTGCCCACCTCCACCCACAGGTGCATGGAGTTCCCCAGAGCAGGCTCCAAGCCACCCACACAGGAAGTGAATCCTTAACGGAGGAGGGACTCAGCTGTTCTGTTCACCCACTTTATGTGGTAGCTTAAAATGTGTTCAAAAATTATTTGACACTCCCTTCAAAAGGTTGAGCATGATTCCCCTTTCCTTTGAGTGTGGGCTGGACTCAGTGACTCACTTCTAAAGAACAGAAAGAAAATGGAATCAACAGTGTGTGATTTCAGAGTCCAGGTCATGCAAGGTGCTGCAACTTCCTGGTTGGTCTCTCTTGGATAACTCACCCTGGGGAGAGCCAGCTGCCATGCGGCCCTGTGAAAAGGGCTACATAGACAGGAACCGATGCCTCCAGCCAATAGCCACATGCCTGACCTCAGAAACAGATCCTCCAGCCCAAGATACCTTAGATCAGTGGTTCTCAACCTTCCTAATGCCGCAATGTATTTTCATTGTTACAAAGGGGTCGCAACCCACAGGTCGACAGCTGCTGCCTTAGATGCCTTCTGATGTCTAGCCATGAGAGATTCTGAGAGACCTTTAGATACCTTAGATGCCTTCTGATGTCTAGCTCATGAGATCCTGAACTAGAACCATCCAGCTAAGCAGCTTCCAAATTCCTGACACATAGGAACTGTAAGCTAATATGTATTTGCCGTTTTAAGCTTCTGAATAATGCGGCAGTTTGTATACAGCAAGAGATAGCTAATACATTATGCTGCCACAATTTTTAAGTAAAAGCACTCATGCATTTTGGGATATTGATTTTTTTTTTTTTTTTGCAGTTTTTGGCCAGGGCTGGGTTTGAACCCTCCACCTCCGGCATATGGGGCCAGCGCCCTACTCCTTTGAGCCACAGGCACCTCCCCATTTTGGGATATTGAGGAGACCCAAAATGAGTGTGCAAACTATAACTCCTCCATTGCTCTCACAGACTGAAGGATGAAGGAGACCTCAAGGTGAAAGGCCTGGAAAGATGTGCATTAACGTAGAAACAAGGGAAATTCAGGCATCTCAATCAAGTGCCCAGTTACACAACAGCTACTACCGGACGGCAGGGAAAGTTGGGAGCAAGGGTGGAGCATAAGAGAAGCTCCGCAATTGGCTTAAACCTTAGTCCTGCCCTGTTTACAGCATCTGAGGACACAAGACTGCACAATTGGCTTTATAAGAGAATAAGGCAGTTTATATTCTAGTGTTGTTCCATGGAGCAGGGCTGACAGTAAACACCACAAAAGAGAGAAAGAAGGCAGAACTCCCCTCAAATGACCCAACGAACAGACTTCTAAGATGGCAGCTTCATTCAGAGATAAACAGCAGATGTTATTAGGAAAAAAGCAACTCAGCCTTAGCTAGCCAAAGGGTGGTGAAGTCTCCTTTGGCACTGGCCACATGTTTTGAGCAACTCCCTAGCAAGAGTCATTCGCTAAATGTCTGGGACAGCCCTAGGAGAGACATTCCATGCCTCTTCCCCAGATCAAGCCAAACACTGGCTGGGGTCACTCCCATTATTCCTATTCTTAGCCTCTCAATCCAAGGTAGCTGCCAGCTCCTAGTCCTGCAGTCTGCATCCTGTGTCCTACCCACTTTGTTAGTTTCAAGCAGCAAAGCTGCCTTGACCTATAAATCTTAATGCCATTACTTCAAAGCATGGTCTCTCCTTGCCAACACTGGTCATCAATCCATTGGGTATAACTCTTGTCTCCTCCTCCTGCCCGCTCATGGCTTCAGAGCAGAAGCCTTCCCCAACTTAGTGAACCCCCAGCCTGAAGGAGGAAAGGGAGATGGAACCTGCAAAGATTCCTGTTGGCTCTCTGGGTGCTGACGAGACCTGTCAGAACTGATTTCCTCAAGAGCCACTTATTAGAGATGTATCAATGACTGTGTGAAGAGCCCTATGAGAGAAAACCACAAATCAAATTTTCATTAGCAGATTGAAGTGAGAAGTACCACAAGTAAAATCCAACACTGTTGATTTCTTTGAAGATGGGCCAGGGATGAATGTGAACTCAGCACCCACTCCACTCCTTTTGCCCTTGTCCCCACCCAACAATCAGCCCACTATATTTCTTTTCCCAGAGTTCTTACCATGCAATTGGTTTGCAACTGTGGTGGACACAGAGTGGATTTTCACTGCTTTAGCAGCCCTGCTCACCCCAGGATGTCTAGCACCAGAGCCATCCTGAGGTACTGTCAACTTAGGAGACTGCCCTGGGTAAGCCTCACAGTTGAAGCTTACTTTAGGACAAGATGTGCTGGTACTGTTGAAACACGTTTATCTGCTTTTGATTCACAGACAGTTGAACTTTTCAGCTGGAAAGCCTTTTTTTTTTTTTTAAAGCTTACTGAGCTTATGAAACCAGGGCAGAAGCAAAGACAGAATCACCTGGTCCCAGGAAGTGTGGACTATATATCTCATCCATCACTAGCAAGAGTCTGAACTTGATGATTCGAGGAGTAGTGCTTTTTTTCATTGGAGTATTTCTTGCACTAGTATTAAATTTACTTCAAAGAAATGTGACACTCTTTCCACCTGTGATTGCAAGCATCTTTTCTTCTGTATGGTGGGTATCACCGTGTTGTGGCACAGCTTCAGCTGTGGTTGGGTTATCATACCCCTGCATTGAGAGGCATCTAGGAGAACCACATAAATTTAAAAGAGAGTGGTCCAGTGTAATGCGGTGTGGCCGTCTTTGTTGGTATAAATCATGCCAGTGCTAAAGTGGATTTTGATAACAACATACAGTTTTCTCTTACCCTGGCTGCACTCTACTTTGGACTATGGTGGACTTTTGATAGATCTAGAAGTGGTTTTGGCCTTGGAGTAGGAATTGCTTTCTTGGCAATGTGGTCACTCAACTGCTAGTCTATAATGGTGTTTATCAACATGCATCTCCATATTTTCTCTATGTTCGTTCTTGGTTATCAGGTATATTTTTTGCTGGTGGCATAACAATGGGCAACATTCGTCGACAACTGGCAATGTATGAATGTAAAGCTGTTGTAGAAAAATCTCATCAGGAATGAAGAAGGCAAAAAGTATCTTTTGTACAGAATAACAAGATGAAAAAGACATGTAAATGGTAGATATACCAACAAAACTTTGGACTGTAAAATTGCCAGGAAGCAGTTTTCCCCTTGATTGGTGTGTATATGTATGTATACACATGCATATATATTACTCCAATCTGTGATTGCTTCATCTGTAAATCAGTTATAAACCTTTATGTATCTGACTTAAATAACTGTAAGACATATATGCACTACATTAAAAGTTGATTAACAACAACAACAACAAAAAAAGTAAGGGTAAGTTAGGGCTGGCAGTGAGGAAAGGTAGCTGGGCTATCCCTCAAGGATGGTCATCAGCTCTCAGGGCAGGAACAGAGGAGGACACATGGCTCCCAGCTAGTACCAAGAAAGAAAACTCGGAGCTCAACAATAGACACACAAGAGGCAGAGAGCAGTGTTTCCCCCACCCCATCCTGGCTAAGGAGGGAGACTGCCCCACTCCCGCCACACACATCCCTCATGTGGTTGCATTTGGGGGGCCCATCTGTTTCAAGGTTGCCCTTAACATTCATTTTAAAAATAACATGTGTGAAAGGGGAAATGCAACAATGATTGCCTGGTGCCACTCTAAAAGCACCTGCAGAAGTTGAAAGTTGAGCAGAGGTAGAGGGTGATGCAAGGACAAGATGATGCCAAGGCCATGTCCCCTGTGGCCTTGTCACTGCCCACGAGGACTCCTGTGGAAGTCTCCTTTGCCTGCTGCAGGTACAAGTTCCCTCCAGTCCATTTTCCAACTTGCAGGCAGTGAGCAGGCAAATCTGATCTCCTTCCTCGCCTGTTTCCACCTCTCCGTAGCTTCCCTTGCCTTTGGATCAGCCCAGGCTCCTGGACTGACCATGGAGGATAAGCTCCCGTGTTCATACAAAGCTTCTCCCCACCATCCCCAATAAAACTTTTTATTTCAACCATCCTAAGCCACGCCAGGTTCCCCACATGAGGTCCTCACGTTCTCTCTCACCTCTGCTCATGCTGGGCTTGGGCCCAACTGTTCTGTAGGCCCCCTCTGAGCCACACTCCCTCCTGCCCACGTGTGTCCCATGGAAGCCCCAGGTGCTCCCTGTACGGATGTTGAGGGAGGAGTGACGGTGGCTGTGCCTCACCGGTCCATCACTCTCTACCATCACCCCCAGACTAGCTGCTTCATGCAGTAACTGCAGCTCCCTCTTCCTCGTGGCAGCAACGCTTGCACAATACCTAGCGTGTCAGGGGTTTTTCATAATTTTAAAAAATCAAATCTCTCAATCTTCTAGTTGGCTGAGAGGTCATTTCAATTTCTGATCTGTGACCATTAGGTAGATTTGCAACAATCAGATAATTTCCTTTTTCTAGTGACACAGGTACCATCACTTTTCCTTCCTCCTAGACCAGGGTTCTCAAAGGGTGGTCCCTGGACCAGCAGCTTCATCATTACCTGGGAAGGTGTTAGATGTGCATATTCTTGGACCCCACCCTACACCTGCTGAATCAGAAACTCTGGGTGTTGCATGAGCAATCTGTAGTTTAACAAACCCTCCAGGTGATTCTGCTGTGCACTCCAGCTTCAGAACCACTGGCTTAGCAAAGGCCAGGAGAAGCAGCTCAGATGCCCTTCAGTAAGCAATGAACTCTCCACCTGGCCACTCCATAGCTGATTCTTCTCCACAGTTGACAGCAGCTGCATTCACCTAAGGGCCAGATGCAGAAATAATTCCCCTCCTCTTGCCCTTTGGACTAACCAAGGAGCACCCAGGTAATAAAGGAAACAGGGAACACACGTACTCCATGTCCTAGGGAGGTTTCTTACTGCTAAACTCTGGGCAGTGGGTGGCCCTCAGCAGACATTTGCTGAACTAAATCACCTAAACCCATGCCAGGGCCACATTGTTACAAAATCCAGTTTCCAGTTCTTTTTCTCCAAAGAACAACGTTAGACACATCAGAAATATAATAGGCAGACGTGCCACTCCTACCACAACAGATCCAAGGGAACAGGGCAACTAGGAAGATCTTGGCTGCTGGTTTCAGCTCAAAGTTCCACCAGTAGCCACAATGCAGGCTACGATCGTGAGCCGAATTTATTAGGTTTTGCCACCTACCCCACATCTAAATCACAGCATAACATATTTAGGCCTACAGAAATAGCCAAAGGATCAGAAATGTACAATCTTTTAGCACTCACATTTTTTATAAACCCTCCTATCTATGTTTCATTTCATACGTAATCATGTCTTTCCAGACCTACTATGCACAAGTAACCCTGGCATTGCCGGCTAACCTGGGGAATTGCAATCTTGGCTGTATATGAGGATCATCTGAGGCACTCTGAACAAATTCTAATGCCCAGATCAGACCCCAAACCAATTAAACCAGAATCTCTAGAATAGGATCCAGACAACAGTATTTTCAAAACTCCTCAGATGATTCTAATGTGCACCAAACTTGGGTTTTAAATAAAACTGATGTCTGGACCCCATACCAGACCATGTAAATCAGTCTCCAGGGGTGACCCTGGACCTGATTATGTTAACACTTGCACCCATCTACACACACACACACACACACACTCCAGGTGTTTCTGACACAGCCGCAGTTGAGAACCATTACATAGACCACTGGTTCCCAAACTCGTCTGCACTCAAGAATCTTCTTTTTAGAATTTCGAGGCTCAGGTTAGACCCCAGACCAACCACAAACTCTGGGGTGGTCGCCTAGTCACAGACATCAATATTTTCAGAGGATCCCCAGGTGATTCCAATGTGCAGACAAGTTTGGAAAGTTCAGCACAACTGTCAAGATGAAAGCAGGTTCTGTCTTGTTATTTTGACTCTTACTCTTCTACAGCACCTATTTTAAACATTTGTTAAACCGAATTGGACTTTTTGAGACCTCCATTCTCAGGAGGTCCTTTACAATGATGTCCATTGAAGGTAGTAATGCCTATAACTGTATGACTGCAATGGGATTTAGCACAATACATATATGCTTCATTCTACTGCTTCGCGGGCAAATCCCATCCATGGGGCTTCCACAGTCGTTACACTTTTTGGTAGTATTGCCTCTTTGAAATTTCTTCTGCTGTTTCTCCTTTGGGTGACTTCAGACAAAAAAAAATCATTCAGTTCTCTGTTGCCAGCATGTTTAAAAACTGGGAATGGCTTTTGAGCACTCCAATGCCCAAGAATGAAGTTAGGAACTGGAGTGGTATTTTGGTCCATTGTGCTGCTATAAGAGAACACCAGTGGCTGTGAAATGCATAAAGAACACAAATTTATTTCTCACAGTTCTGGAAGTCCAAGATCAAGGCACTGGCATGTTTGTCTGGTCAGGGTCCAGTCTCTACTTCCATGACAGTGCTTTGAACTCTGAGGCCTCTGCAAAGGAGGAACACTCTGTCCTCACAAGGCAGAAAAGCAAAAGAAAAAAACCTTTTTTTTTTTTTTTAAATATAAGGACTCTGTCAAGTCCTTTTTATAACAGCATTAATTTATTCATGAGAGCAGCCCTCATGGCCTAAACACTTTCCAAAAGGCCCCACCTCTAAACAGTGTTGCATGAGGGATTGTTCCCAATCCATGAATTTTGGGGACTATAGCAAGCAATCCCTACCTCCTGCTAAAAAAGGCCCTACTTAACTCACCAGGCCGGAAACAGTTCACATTTTAAGCCTACAGGTAAGATAAAAATCACCCTTAATTCCTCATTTCACAACTTTGTTGCTGTGAGTCTAGATTTATCCAACAAATAAGGGTGATTTTTCTTTATTGCAAATAAATGCACATGGTGGGGACACCTACCATCAAAGGGATGATTCCAATTATGCATCTTTGTGTGGAAATACTGGTGTTTATATGGAAAATTTGCTTTAAAAAGAGGAGTGCCTACAAAGCCATTCATTAGAACTGGGTCAAATGAACTCAATACAATCTCCTGTTTTTGAGATTACCTCTTCACATTGGGAGTTTTAGTGTGATTTGTTTATTGCTAGAATTGACCATTGATGGCCAAGCCCAAAACAATTTTTGTCAGTAAGGAGGGCCGGGCTGATAGTTAGGAGAACTAGGCTCTGCATACCATGTCACCACTTCTAATATGGGAGCTTTGGCAAGTTATTTGATCCTCAGGTTCCTCATTTATAAAACAAAAGAATAAATACTCTCAAAGATGGTTTTCTTCCAGCTCAAACATCATATGGTTCTGATTCCCTTGTGAGCAATGACATTAGTCTTGTAGAAATAGCTACATTTGTTATTTTTGTCTTCCTAGAAAAAGATAATCATTTGGGATAAAGCACCTAAGTCTTTCATAAACAAAGATTAAATAACTAATATTGGGACCCATAATGTACTAGACACAGTCAGGCTATAAGAAGAGAGCTAGCCCCGTGTTGATGAAATTAACAAAGAAAACAATTATATTTCTAACTGTGGTTTAAGACAGAATGAAATAGATGTTATGGCACAAAACCAGAGAGGAGGAAGCCTGGAGTATTTAGAAAAGTATGTCCAGAATAAACAGTAAAGTTCTTTCTAACAGAGATAAAAGGACAATGAATGTGGAATTGGGCTTGGCTTCTAGTCCCCAACTTAGCAGGTAGCAAGTATATCATCTAAGACAAGCCACACAACTTCCCCCAGCTTAAGTTTTCCCATCTATAGAATGGAAATCTTATAATACTTGCCCAGTGTAACTGAATGGTTCCTTTAGAAGGCTCAAAGAAGACATTGGCATGAGACAACCTTATAAAATGCTGTGTCATGTAAGTTACTCAAAACCATGGAGGATATACATGTCGTAGACTGAGCATGTGTGTCTATAGACGTTAGTCTAAAAATCAGACTTTCTAAGGAGAAAGCAGACTAGAGGTTAAATTCAGGATAGGATCTCGTAAACAGTGGCTTCTTTTTTCTCCCACTTTCTTTCTTCTTGTTTATTAAATTAAAATAATTTATTTTTAAAATTAATTGGTATAGAAAAGTATAAATAAAAAAAATTTTTAAGCCCTCACTTCAATGCCCAGCCATTTCTTTCTTTACTACTAACAATGTCTTATGTGTCCTTTTAGCAAAAAGCTTCTAATTGTCCCATAACCATAACTGTACATGTTCCTGTGTCTGCCCCTGTAACAGCAGTTAGACACCTTCTTTTCCAGGTATCCATTACTGGAGAAGAAAGATCTTATTTCAAATAATCTAAGTTTAAGGTAATATAGTTTTAAATTACTGAAATCTGACATTGCTCTTAGCAGTGATAATTAAATAATAATGCTATTATTATTTCTTACCAAGAGGAGAGGTGCAACAGAAAACAAGAAGGTCATTTAATATATCATGGAAGCCAAGTCCTGAGTTCAAAAGTGTGGAGCAAAACACTGTGCTGTTTGTTGGCTAACCAAGTGAGAAAACCCAGCAGTTAAAAGATGGACAGATTTTTGGTTCTGGGGATCTGCTTCTGAATAAAAGGAAGAGAAAAGCCCAAGGATTCTTTTACTGTTTCTTGTTCCATAAATGCATTTCAGGCTCACGTTCAAAGACTGCTCATAAGAAAAGGGTATTTTCAGGATTAGCAGATTCACTGAATGACTTTTGGAGGATGAAAGCATGCACAAAAATGTAGAAACAAAACTTGGGGCTTTTAACTCAAGTACTTACACTAAGAGCATTTTCACTTCGGAATCATGTTCCCTATCTTTCTTCGTCCAGAGACTCTACAAAATTAGTGAGGACCAGAGTTCTTTTTTTTAATCTCTTGTCTTTAATCTTCATTCAGCTCAAGAGAATAGTATAGAAAAATGGACATTTATTCAGGCCACGACATGCCCAAACTATCTACCAGACATATCCTCAGAGTGTAAGAAACTCCTTTCTCCTTACCCTGTACTGCAGTGTTCTTCTCTAGGTCATTTTGATGGCACGTATTTCACTGGCTTTATTACACAGCAGATGGGTGGGTTGTTAAAGGCCCATTCGAGTCCTATACCATGAGTACTGGAGCTGTATAATAATTCATAAGAAATTATCGGACAGCTCAAAGCAGCCTGCCACAGTCATGCCACTGTTCTCTCTCTTACCTTCTCTTCCAAAGTGATTTACTGTAATCAGCTTCCTATTCTCCTCTTACAAACATAATCATTTCAGATTTCTAAACTTCTCTGTCCCTTTTTTTCTACTGAATGAACTATAATACTTTACTATTCCAAATCCCCTAAAAAGTTCTGAATGCATGGTAAAAAACCTACCACATACTAGAGGCAGTATCTTGGTTTCTGATAAATACAGGAATTTGCTCAGCTAACTTTGTCTGAACTTCCTGCAGTTTTCACATATGTTATTGAAATCGCAGCCTATTATCACTTATTAGCAGACAAGATGGTCTCAAAGTGGCTGGGAAAAACTGAAATCCAAATAAATGAAAAATTTGACAAAAGAAATACTATAGAAGATGGCCCTGGTGGACTTCAAATAACTATACCTTTTTAGAAAGGTCAGTTTAAAAGCCCAAGTTACCAATAAATAAAAGAAATTCAGGCTTTTACGTAAAGTGAATCATTCTGGAGAAATGAATTTACTTCATTTTAGGATTAAAAATTTTCACACGTCATGGTTCATAAATTCTCATGGCTGATAGAGCTTACTAGCCATTATGCCTCCAAAAATAATCATGGAAGGCTACATTTTCCAGGAGAATATAAAATTTGCCTCTTCAAAATTAATTAAATCATTTATCATTTCTTCCAAAGGATCAGTCAAAACCTAAAATTGGGAATAGAGTGGCAGATTTGTTCCTTTATGAACAGTTATTAAAACCTAATTTGATTTCTATTTCTAGCATTATGGTAGATGAACTCATATATATTCTTTCCTATGTGTAAAATATTACAAAATTAAAATTAAAATCAGCTGAATAAATTATCACAGAACATACAATAGGTTTCATGAAATACAGTGGTCTCCAAAACGTTGGTGGGGATATGTTCCCCCAAGGCTGGCCTTGTCCAGTGGCTTCACCCAATGGCTACACACCTGAAAGGCAAGAGGGGTCCTTGGTTCCCTGGACAGAGAGCAATTTTTTAACAGTTTAGCTCCAAGGTTTCCAAGGGAAAAGATACTCACAAATAAAAATAAAAGCTGCCACCCATAGCCAATGGAGTCTCTGCTAAGGTGGTGGGAGATTTCCCATCAATGAATATCCCTTTGTCCAACATTTTCAAACTCACCAAATACATTTTTCTCTTTGTAAACTTCTCTGATCTCCTCAAAGTTGGGAGGAAAACGTCTATAAGAGTTGGAGCAGGGTGGGGTAAATACATTTGACTAATGATCTTGAGAACACATAATTAAGCATATGGTTTGGAAAAGCCCCCAAAAAGCTTCTTCCCAAACATAGAATCAATAAGAGTCATCTGGAAAGGCTACCATGACGCCTACTGGACAGAACTGTTCAGCTTCTAGAAATAGCCTTGGTCATGGATAAGAAATTCCTTCTTTCTTTTCTTTTCTTTTTCTTTTTGACAGGGTCTCACTCTGTCACTCAGGTTAGAGTACAGCGGTACAATCATCACTTATGCAGTTTGGAACTCCTCAGCTCAAGTAATCCTCCCACTTCAGCCTGTGGAGTAGCTAGGGCTAGCTACAGGAATGTACCACCACACCCAGCTAAGAAATTCTGCTTTCTATATGGAAATGTTGAGTGCCTAAGTTGAATAGGAAAAACCTTACCCAGCTAGTCTACTTTTTTTTTTTTAACTTCCTAAGAGTTGCAGTATTAGAAAGCATCTTCCTCCCTCAACACTTTCCTTAGCCCCAAATCTCCTTCTTTTTCAAGGACAGTATGGATGAAAAGAAAGAAGCTGATGGAGATGGATAATTGATGGAGCTCCAGGTACCACTCCCATGACTGCTTACTCTGCTGGTCACCTGTCTTACCAGGAAAAGCCTGAGGGATTGTCTCATCTATGCGGGAAATATATTTGCATTTAGCTATGTCCACTTATAGAAATTTATTCATCCCCATTTCTGCTTCCAGCTATCATCAGGATGGCATGTTGGGAGTGGATGGAGAACCTTCTCTAGTCACAGGTAGCTGGTGATTCATGCCTCTCCCCTGTCAGTCGGTAAGATGGACCAGACTTAGTCCCACCTCCTGATGGCAGTGGTGAACTGGGTAATTCGAAATGAACTTCCCAGTGAACACAACAAAGAAACCTGAATGAAATTTAAAAACAACAATAAAACATTTACTAATAAAACAGAAGAGCTAACAAATGTGGAAGAATTTCAGATTTAAGATATAGGGGAAAAAGTAGATACAGAAACAAGAGCCTGAGTATTAGGAGCCACTTTCACCCAGTGGGGGCACTTGTCAACCCAAAAGAAACTACAATGCTAAGCAGCACATCAGCAGCCTCCCGGGATCAGAAGCCGGGGTCTCCCAGGGCTAAGGCCTGGTAAATCACTTTACACTTAGGGTAGGACATCCCGAGAGCTAGACCCTAGGAGTAATAAATAAACTAGTCTGGCTTCATGTCATGTGGGTGACCTAGAAAATCTCAGGCCCCCAAACTGACCCAGTATTGCTAGTACCTAGAATGCCTGTAGAAGCTAATTAAAATTCTCTCTAAAATTCTTGTTATCTTTATTATAATCATCCAAAGCCACAAACAATTGAATGCCATCAAATGTTAAATAAGACTAATTACATGACACACTATTATTTTATGTACATAGAAAAGAAAAATACTACCAACTATAAAAGTAAAAACTCATCAATTGTATAACACATCCTGATTTCAGATATTAAAATATTAAAAAAACTGCACCTCTTAAAAAAGATGAAACACTGTATTTATACATATTTATTTTCAAAATAATATCCAGCAAAAAGTTAAAGATAACCAGGCACACAAGGAGACATGACAACATAAATATGGACCAGAATCCAAACAAATGACAGAAGAAACAGATGCTTATGTATTCCAGATAGAAAAATTACTAAAGAATATAAAACAACTATGCTTACTATGCTCGTAGAAATAAAAATCTGACTTAATAATTGTGACAAGGAACTGGAACCAGAGATTCGAAAAAGAACTAGAATTCTATAATGACAATTCAGCAATTAAAATTGAGAATGTAACAAACAAATGGACTTAACCACAGATTAGATACAGCTGAAAAAACGCATTGTGACATGGAAGACAGGTCAGAAGAA
This sequence comes from Perodicticus potto, assembly GCA_963574655.1. Taxonomy (NCBI): domain Eukaryota; kingdom Metazoa; phylum Chordata; class Mammalia; order Primates; family Lorisidae; genus Perodicticus; species Perodicticus potto. The sequence goes on along the minus strand of CAUYRH010069414.1, from coordinate 22,643 downwards.
ACTATTCAGAAGGTAACCTGGCGAGATAATGACAAAAAAAAAAATAATAATGGAAAACACAGGAGAGGGTGGGGGATATAAAAGATACAATAAGGAAATTTAAGATACTAAAATTACCTGACACCACGAAGTTCTCCCAGAAGTAGAAGGTAGAGTTCAGAGGAAGTAGCTAATATTTCTAAGCCCAACTCCCTCAAAGACCAACTATACAGCGGAATCCTGTCACATTAGCAAAAGTAGTTAGCTGTGATTAAAATGTATATGACAGTGGTTATTTTACTTTTCCATGCATCACTCTCCTCATATATAAATGGGGAAAGTATCAGTATCCACTTCATAGGCCATTGTAAGGATTAACAGCTGTGACGCACTTAGCATAAGCTCAATGTACGTTTCTTCCACCAAGAGAATAAAGGATTCTGTCTTCCTTAAGCTTGCTTCAGGAATTAACAGACAGCTCTACTACTATTAACAAAAATAGTCTAGCCTGAAACATGGCACTCAAGGTGTTGGAATCATAAAACATCAGGGATGGATGGAAATCTTCATAAAATGTAGGAACTTCCTGGATCAGAGGTCATTGTTTTCCCTTTTCACAAATGGCTTTTTATGTCCAGTTGAATTTTTTTTCCCATATAGGGTTTTGCTCTGTTGCCCTGGCTAGAGTATAGTGGTATCATCATAGTTCACTGCAAAATCAAACTCCTGGGCTTAAGCAATCCTCCTGCCCCAGCCTCCTGAGTAGCTGGGATTACAGGTGTAACCCACCATGCCCAGCTAATTTTTTTGGTATTTTTGGTAGAGACAGGGTCTTACCCTTGCTCAGGCTGGTCTTGAACTCCTGGCTTTAAGCAGTCCTCCCACCTCGGCCTCCCAAAGTGCTAGGATTACAGGTGTGAGCCTCCACACCCAGCCCTGATCAATTTTTTTTAAAACTAAAACTAAACCCAAATAGAAAGAGAGATAACTCTAATACACACACAAAATAGAAAATTATCCTATGTAAAATTGTTTAGTTATATTGGTAAATAAAATGTAAATGAAAGAAACAAAGACAAACAAATAATTTACTTTTTTTACTTTATCAAACAAATAATTACAAAATAAATAAAAGTACTATATGCTTTCAATGCTGTGGTGAAATAACCTCATCAGTAGCATGCTGTCAGGGTAAAGTAAACCGGTACACCATTTCATAAAGCCATTTAATATGATTCATGCACATCCCTGGACAAGTGATTTCACTGTCTGGGAATGTATACCAAGAAAACAATCCAAACTATAGAAAAAACATGGCCACAAAGTTGCTCACTCAATGACACAGCAGGGAGAAATTGGGACCAAACTTAATGTCCACTAACAGCAAAAGGTTGTGACAAATGAATGAGCCTCCAAGTACTGAATTATGCAGCCATTAGAAATTATGTTAAAAGAATTTATAATAATACAGCTATTGTTTATTCTAACATCAACTTAAGAAACAAGAAAAATTAAAATTATGTGTGCAGTATGATCTCAATTATTCAATCATGTTTAAAAATGAACTTAAAAAAGGCTAAAAATACTAAATACTAAAATAGGAACAAGGTCAAAGTATCTCAGATAGGACTTCCTTATTCTTTCTACTTTCTATAATAACTATATATTAATTTCCTAAGTAGGAAAATAAACGTTTTCATTTTAATTATTTACTGGAAAGATGATCCAAAAGAGCATTAAAGGGAGGTTTATAAAAGAACCTCATTCCACCAATCCGACTATGTCAGTTTTCCTGTGGTTCTCAGCACTCCCTGTGTGCACACACACCCTTGGCATAGATGTAATCAGTTTGAATTAATGAGTGGTTCTCTCGGGATTGGGTGCCCTGGAAATGAGACATGTTATCAAACCCTTTTCCTGCCTGGGCCGGTGCCACCAACACACTCTGGCAACTAGGAAGGCAGGAAAAGCATGGTATCCCAGCAGCACTGAGTGTCAAAGAAAAGAGGGAAATTCCTGGCTGCCAGCCCCGGCCTCCTCACTGACCTCTGTGGAACCTCGGCAAGCCATTTACCTGTTTTTAGCCTCAGTTTCCCCATTTATATAAATGGGAAGGACGCTTCACCTCTGTGATTATGTGTACATTTGACCCGAAATCTTCAAATGGGCCTCAACTTGAAAAATTTCACACTAATCAAATCTGTTTAAATACAAATGAAAAACTAGCTATTTTTAAAAAATCCGTCCTATAGCAAATCTTCACAGAGTCTTTTTATTTTTGATAAATTCAGACATTGATTACAGCCAGATCCTTCTCACGTAGAGTCATGCATTCGTCTTTAGCAATAGTACACTAAAACACTTTTTTACACTAAAATTAAAATACTCTCTCTTCCTCAGTGAAGCTAGGGAAAAAGATTAATTATTTAAGTAACTATTAATGAAAAGTCTGAATTATGAGTTTCATCTTTAAGTGTTTTATTAATACTCTGTTAAATTTTTAAGTACATACAATCATGTATTGCTTTTTTTTTTTTTTTTTTTTAGAGAGTCTCACTATGTTGCCCTTGGTAGAGTGCCATGGCATCACAGCTCACAGTAACCTCAAATTCTTGGACTTAAGCGATTCTCTTGCCTCAGCCTCCCAAGTAGCTGGGACTACAGGTGTCCACCACAATGCCTGGCTATTTTTTTGTTGTAGTTGTCATTGTTGTTGGGCAAGTCCAGGCAGGATTCGAACTCACCAGCTCTGGTATATGTGGCTGGTGCCCTAGTCACAGAACTACAGGTGCTGAGCCTGTCCTGTATTGCTTAACAGCAGGACATGTCATTAGATGAGTTCATCATTGTGTAAATAACATATGGCGTATGTACACAAACCTAAATGGTAGAGCCTACTGCACACCGAGGCTATATTGTTATAGCCTATTGCTTGTAAGCCACAAACCTGTACAATGTTACTATAGTGAATACCACAGGCAATTTTAACACAGTATTTGCTTATCTTTAAACATATCTAAACAGAAAAGATATAGTAAAAATATAGTATTATAATTCTATGGTTCCACCATTAGTATGTTTAGTCCTTCATTGACTGTCATGTTTTAATGTGGCATGTGACTGTACTTAAATTACTTATCCTCTCCCAAAAAAGGGAGGGCAAGTATTGCCCTCCTGGCCTGTTTTAATGCAAGGACGTCTCATCCCAGGCTTGGGTATTTCAAAAGAGAAGTTTGAATCAATGAACTCTTTATTACATGTTTTTCAAATACCATTATAGTGACTTGCAAAAGAGGTTCATTCACTTTCTTAAGCAATAACATGGGCATTGCCCAACCTTACTTACAAGATGCAGTAAGCTACTTCTGTGGAACTCAGATCCTCCTCTTAAACTTGAGCTAACCTTGCCCCTCATTCCATGCTGTACAGATGCTGCAGATGCCAAGCTGGAGTTGCTAAGGATATGAAGTTCTTACTTTTGAGGACAGACATGAACAGAAGCATAGGTTAACAATTCTATTTTGACTCATGCTCTCTATTGAAGCCAACACTTAGAGAAGTTTCTCTCCGCTTCTTGTCACAGGTAGGCCAAAGTCCCTAGTTTCCTGTTCTTGTAGACACAGCAGTCCAGTCATTTCTTAAAACCTTCCCAAAGGCGGCTTTCCCATGAGGATAATGAAATTTAACTCAGAGCCCCTGACTTGGTCCTTCCAGGACCCTTCCAAAGCCTGGAAGAAGCCCTAGTAATATGTTTATCTGGTCATTTGGGCCTTTTCTTAAACAGGACTTCTCAAATTATATAGGGTCAAGTCCCACCAGAAGTGAATCTTCCCTTGCCACTTCCCTCTCCCACAGATGCCCACCAACCACTGCCCGAACAGTGGGTTGGTAAACACAGCTCTGCAACCCACACCTCTGGTATATAAGCCACACACATGCTAAGGGAAGTATTTGAGAGTTTTTTTTTTTTTTTTTGCTTCAAAAGATGAATTTAATAACATTATGACAGATGTGGTATGAAAACAGGATGTTTATTCTGATTTATGAAAGTATTTGTATGAAAAGTTCCATAAAGTCAATTACATATTTATTAACTCACCTTTATTGAAAAAAAAAGTCATATTAAATAAAGCCTCAGAAAAGTGAGCATAGTTATACAGCACAATATGCTACGTAGATTATAGCCAATACCCCATAATACAATGGGTCCTGAACCAAGAGTGATTTTGCTTCCAGGGGATAATTGGCGATGTCTGGAGATATTTTTGGTTGTCACAACTTGGGGAGGGAAGGTGTAGGATGCTGCTACTGGCATCTAATGGGTAGAGGCCAGCAATGGTGTTAAACATCTCACAGCGCACAGGATATTCCTCATTACAAAGAACTATCTGGCCCACAGCATCAGTAGTGCCCAGGCTAAGAATCTTTGCCTTAAAATAGTGGGCACATATAAGTGAAGAAGCAAGGATTCCCTCTGCAAATGATATATCTTTAACTCTTGGCATGAAGGCAGCTGACAGGTGGCTTACAGACAGCTACTGTCTGACTTCAGCCATCACACCACGATAAAAAGCAACGAAGGCTCCAGACTTTCATGGATCATGGGACTATAAAGGACCCTTGCCAACAGTGGCCATGTGAGAGGTGGTGGCATAATTTCAGGAGCACCAGGAAGGGCACTCTGCCTCCCCAGTTACCTACAATACCCACTTGTCTGTGCTTGATATGCTTTCCCAGTGGAACATGGGCTTTGATTCCATAATGAGGCTGAATGTGCAAAGACCCCTGGAAGAGAGAACACAGTGACCTATATTCATATTCAAGAGGAAGTGACTGACGACAGATTGGTTTTCCCCTGAGACCAGTTTTGATACAGTGAAAGGCTCTGAACAGCTGAGTGTGGAGGAGAGGGAGAGAGGGCAGGAGGCCCTGATGAGGCAGGGAAGGGTGAAGCCATGGGCAAGAGGGGCACAGAAATAAGTGTCACCTGCTCTACCAATGCTTTCCTACTGAGCTTGCGGAGAGGGAAGGATGCAGAGAAATAAAGAAGTTACATTCTTGGCCATAAAGAAGATTCCAGGCAAGTTCAGCTCAAGTAAAAAAACTCCAGGAATGACAGAGAATGTAAGGGGGCATGCTGTGCTACCCTCACAGTGAGAATGGGAGACAAGGGTCCTGGCCAGATGTGGGATCACGGTGAACCCCAAACTGTGTTGGGTGACATCCCCCACCTAACACCTAGCACAGTCCTTGACACAGTAAAATGTTCAGGAAGGGCTTCTGTGTTAAATGGACACTACTCCAGATGAAGACCATCAGATTCCTCAAGTGCTCTCTATAGAGATGGTGTGTTTTTCTTGACACCTTTGCTAAGGCTGTTTCCCTCAATTTGGGGGAAACAATTTTGTTAGTTGTCTTTGTCCATCTGAGTCCTATTTCATCTTGAGAACCCAGTTTGTTTTCTATGTACATGCCTGATGCTGGCCTCTGTTGGTTCCCCTCCCCTTTTTCTAATGAATGAATGAATTAATTTTTCCCTCCACTACTCTGAGGGAATACCCTTTTCTTATAACCAAGCACAGGGCCTCTAAGTACACCTATTGCCTACCATATTGTCTATGTATCTTTGATATTGGACTTAACTTCCAGGAAAGATGGAAGACTTTCAAGTTCACCATAAAAATAATATATTATAGCTTAAAAATAATTTAGGAGATTACTGGAGATCAGAAATAATTTAGGAAGAAAAAGATCATGGTACCAAGAAGCTGAGATAAAGCAGTTACCAGGAATTGCTAACAACTTAGTTAAAAAGATAGCTGTATAAGGCATATAGAGAGTTTTTAATGTTTGATAAAAGAAAAGCCACAATTCCATGAGATCAGAGTTATTTTTGGTGACATTAAATTCTAGGAGGAATTTGCTCTTGGCTTTTCATATGGGCTGAGTTGTCATCTTATGAACTTACCTCAAGAACTGGAGTTCAAATACTACATCTTATAGACTATACTTCCCTGATAACACCTATATGACATTGTACATGCTCATATATTCGCTAGTAGATTGAGGACCCACAATTTTCTTGCCAGATTCTCAGAGTTAGAGAGTCATCAAATCCTTTGCAGGAAGGACTGGGACCATTTGATTTTGTCCTAGGTCCCCAGCCATTGGCAATGATGAGATTTTAAAGACTCTCTCACCCCAGCACCACAGGCTCCAGTTTGGAGTAAGGGGCTGGAAGCCTTCATGCTTTTCTTTCCCATCTTCCTTTTTTTTTTAGAGACAGTGTCTCACTCTGTCACCCTAGGTAGAGTGCCATAGCGTCACGACTCACAGTAACCTCCAGTTCTTGGGCTTAGGTGATTCTCTTGCCTCAGCCTCCGGAGTAGCTGGGACTACAAGCGCCCACCACAACACCCGGCTATTTTTCTGTCACTGCAGTTTGGCTGGAGGTCGGTTTTGAACCCGCCACCCTCGGTATATGGGGCCGGTGCCCTATGCATGGGGCCACATGCGCTGCCCCTCTTTCCCATCTTCTATTGGTTCATTCTTTGTTCTGTATTTCTGTCCCAACCATTCTCCATTCCTTTGAGCATTAGGGCTTTGCCTTACTCACTTTTCATTTGATTTCTTACGATAACTAGCACAGTGCTTTACACAAAGGAACTGCTTTTTTTGTTTGTTTGTTTTAATGTAAGGAAACTGGATTGGAAAGAGGTCCCAGAGCAGGCCTTTTCATTATTCTGTCCTGCTCCTGTCTGACAAAACCTCAAGCATGCAAGTATATCCGTTAAGTGTAGGAGATCAGCCCTTCCTCTACCACACAAGCAGAAAAGGTTAAAATCCAGGTTACTGAAGGAGTTGAAGACTCGCAAGTGGGAAGACACATTCTCTCTCCCTTATCTCCACATGTACCCTAAAAGTACCCAGGGCACTACTTCAGCAAAATAAATTCCTTTGCACTTAGTAGGTGCTTGGTAAATATTACAATAGGGTCATAGCACAGCTACCTTGAAAATAGCAGGTACTCAATAAATATCTATTAAATTGAGAAAGCCATAGTAAGTACTCAATAATCTCTATTCAATCGAAAGGTCTGTAGCATATCTGCTTTGCATATAGTAGGTGCTCAATAAATGCCTTTTAAGACAGTTGCCATGAACATAGTAGTCTCCCTGTAAATTGCTATTAAATCGAATAGTAGCAGATCTGATTCTTGGAGAACACTGGCAGAGGTGACATTAATCAGAACCCAGGCACAGATCCATGAATGGAAATGTTGAGGAGCCGCGTGATGGTGCTGGGTCGTGGCCGCACCGCGCTCTGTTGGGACGCAGCGGACCCACTGCCAACTCCCGGGTATTGATTAGTGATCGGAATTCAATCCCCACCCAGGGGCGGGAAACTGACCCCTCCAACTGTCACTTCGAGAGACAGTGGAACTCCCGTAACAGCCCCCTCCCGGGGCATCCGCCCACCCGGGCTTCTCCTCCAGAGAGTAGCGTGCAGAACAAAAGCAAAGGCCAGCCCGGCTTCCGATTGCTTTTCTGATGGAGAGCGACCAGAGAAGAGGCTGGGGGAGCTGGCCGGTGACCGAGCAGTGATGTCAAACCCGAGCCGAGCCGCTACCCTCAGTCGCCCGCACTCTCCCACGATCCGGGCTCGGGATCGCCGAGCAGGGCAAAGCGGGGGCTCCCTCCCTCCCCTCTCTCCCGGGGGCCACCGAACGGCAGAGTCGGCCCCTCGGTTGGGTGGGGTAGGGGGTCAGCGCTCTACTAGCCCGTGGAAGAGGAGAGAAGAAGGCTGAAGGGGATGATAATAGGGGACTGAGGCAGACTCCCAAAACAGGATCCCAGATCCTGAACTCACAGGGCAAGCCGCCTCTCGCTGACCCCAAAGGTGTGGGACTGTCCCCAGCTGTGGGCTCCCCTCGAGGCTCCTGGTCCCTGTGTTCCCCTCCCCTTACCCTCAAGGGAGCCCAGCGGCCACCTTCCCATCCAAACCCGCGACCCGGGACGACACCAGTGCGCGCAGTCCGCTGTGGCAGCGGTCACCGAGGGTGGCCGGGGTGGGTCCCACGGGAGCTACCCCACAGCTCGGGAACTCGCTGGTTCGGTATCTGCTTGGCTTCGGGGGACTATTGTTAGGGTGCGGTAGGGTTGCAGGACGAGCGAGGAAGTATCGTTTCTTCCCTTCTCCCAGCTTCTCCAGAACCCGCTGAACTCTGAGAGGCGCGGGCGGCGAGAGGAGAAAGCAAGCGCAGGGGAGCCACTTACCCGAGGCAGAGCCCGAGAGCGCGGCGGCCCCTGCGCGAGCCGCGCCTTTGTCTGCGGCCGCGGCGCCGGCGCGCTCGGCCAGGCCGGTCCCAGCCTCGGTGCGCGGCGAGCTCCCGCGGGCGCCCCGACAGTCCCGCTCGCGGCTCCCGCTCGGGCTGGGGCTCGGCCCCGACCCCCGCCCGCGCCTCCGCCGCGCGGCTCCGCCCCGAGCGGGGCCCCGCCCCCGGCCCGCCGGGCCCCCACCTGCTGCGGCGGCGGGCGCTGGGGAGCGGGTTCCCGGGCTGCCGCCTCCCGCGCGCGCCCCGCGCCTCCCTCCCGCAGCCTCCCGGCCGCTGGGCCGCGCGGTTCTGAGCCCCGGGGCGCGCAGCGTAGGCGAGCCTCCTCCGCCCCTGCCCCTCGGAGACAAGCTCACCTGGCGAGCCGGACGCCTGCCTTTCCTGCCCCGGGTCCGGCCCCCGTCCCGGGATAGCCTGGCCTTCCCGCCCGGCCGTGCGCTCTCCGGAGCCGGCATCATTCAGAAGCCAGTGCCAACTGCTGCCCCAGGGAAGGGCCCCCTCAGCCTCTGTCCAGGAGGAGAAGGAGCCGGGAACTGGGGTCCGCTAGAACCCCAGCCGAATCCCGGCCTCGCCGCCCGGCCAGCCCCGCCAGCTCGGCGCTGCTGCAGCGGCCCAGGGCAAGGGTCGGCGAGGGGGCTCGGGGAAGAAGGAGTCCCCAGAGACCGGTCGGCTCTGGGGCCAGAGAGACCCGCGACGGCGGGAGAGGTTGGTCCCCGAGCCGGCCTGGGGTTAGGGGCCGGCACCTGGGCTGTGAATCTGTGCTGTTTTGCACTGCTGGCGGGAATGAAACTAACAGAAGGGAACTAACACTCTGGGAGCCAGAGGAAAGGGGCAGGAGACGCCAGCAGCCCCACAACATTGGTAATAACTGGTGTTTGTGTTGTGCCTTCCACTAAGCCCAAAGCAGTTGGCCCCCGTTAGAAGCGTCACCGAAAGCGTGTGCATCCATCCCATTGGAATGGCCGAGGAGCTGATTTCTAGGCAGAGAACAATGTGATAGCCTAAATATTGTATAATGAGGTCACTAGTGGCATTAGCTGTTCAGGAGCCCTCCCTTCTCCCTACACCAACGCGTTCAGAGTGAGAACCGCACTTCATAGGGTTCTGCTGTGTATTATCCATATTCCTGCTTCGTCCCCCACTGCTACCCCCAGAGCCTAGGACGATTCTAGGTGCCTAATAATTGTTGAAAGTCGTGAAAATTATTGGTTGAAAATAATTGGTGTAAGTCGTATAACTGCTAAATTGTAACATGGGTAAACACATAAAAATTGTGGGATCGTATTGGAAGATGCATTAAATCGTTAGCACAATGATGCCCATGATGAAGGATAAAGAATGTTGGCTGTAATTATTTCATAGATGAAATTGCTATTAATCATATATGCATAGGTGGTAGGATGAGTATTGTATGATAAATCAGAGACAGAAGTTATCATTACCCTACAAGAATAATCGGGGATCAGGAAGGAATATATAACAAGCAAATGTGTGTACATATGTGGTAAGACATTCCAATGTGTCTTCCCCAAAGAGAACATTTTAGCATTTTGCTTCCTTGATTTTCATTACAAGTAAGTATTATCAATTCAGTGAGTAGGCATAAATAGGAACTGTTCTGAGATGACTTATTCATTTTGTATACTAGTATAGGGAGGAGGGATAATAGGCACCAAGGATGCTCATTTTATCCAAAAGAAATAGATAGAAGGCCATGTCCTGCCACATTAAGCCCACCAGTGGCAGAGTGAGGAGAGGGTGCATCAGGACGGAGAGACTGACCCAGGACAGCACCAGGAGAGCTCAGAGTCTCCTGAGGGTTTTAGCTCTTTGTCTCAGGTCTTATTAAATGAAACTGCTCTTGGGAGCACTGTGCTCGTCCGCATGAGATAATTTATCTCTTCTATTTGGCAAGTGATAAATGTAATTTTCTCTATGTGATGAGCATGAGTGAGTGGTTCATGCATAGTGAATGGCCATCCTCCAAATTACAGGATAAGACACTGTGAAGTGTGCATTTTCACAAGCGTCCATTACCATACAACGCCAGGGAATGCACAGACCCCGGGCATCCATCTGGGTGCTCTCCATCCTGTTTATGTTTGTGTCACATGGTGTCACTCTCCTGTGGATTCTGTTATTAGGAAATGAGTTATTCCTTATTTTTAACCCATGGGCAGGACTCCTCTAAAGAAACAGCAGCTCAGGTAGGTGTCAATCAGCAGAAAATAATGCCCGAAACTGAGGAGTTGGGAAGTTTGACAGGTCATTCTGTTTTAGGATTTCTTTTTTTCTTGGGAGAAATAATGTACTAGTATTTCCCCCACTGCCTATGACTGGACACCGGCAGCTGTACCAACATCTGCAGTGGCCCTGGAGGATGCAGGGGCCGGGGTTGCTGCATTGAACAAGAATGTGTCCTGCCTGTCTTGCTTAGGCTTAAGGCTTAAATACTCTTATTAGATATAATGTATGAAAGGATCCTACTGGCTGAATTCATGACACTCATTTTTTTTAAATTTCAGATTAATATGAGGGTACATATGTTTAGGTGACATTGTTTTCACTTTTAAGGTAAAGTTCAAGTTGTAGCTGAGCCCTTCACCCAAGGGGCATGCCGAACACCCTTGCACTGTGCACATTAGGGTGCGATCCCGCCAATCACCTCCTTCCTCTTCCCTCCCCTCCTCTTCCCCTTGCTAGACTATATTTGTGTTTTATCATTTGTGTGGTCATGTACTTGTTTATATATTGGTTTCATACTAGTATTGAGTGCATTGGATTTTTTCTGTTCTTGAAATACTTTACTAAGAAAAATGTGTTTCAATTCCATCCAAGTAAACATAAAAATTCTGAAGTCTCCATCTTTTCTTATGGCTGAATAGTACTCCATGGTATACGTATGTGAGAGTTTGTTACTCCATTCGTGGGTTGATGGGCATTTGAATTGCTTCCATGACCTGGCAATTGTGAATTGAGCTGCTATAAACATTCTGCTGCAAGTGTTCCTGTGGTAAAATGATTTTCATTCTTCTGAGTAGATACCTAGTAATGGGATTGTGGAATCAAATTGAAGATCCACTTTTAGTTCTTTAAGAATTCTCCATGCTGGGTGGTGCCTGTGGCTCAAAGGAGTAGGGCACTAGCTCCATATGCTGAAGGTGGTGGGTTCAAACCCAGCCCTGGGCCAAAAACTGCAAAAAAAAAAAAGAATTCTCCATGCTTCTTTCCATAAAGGTTATATTAGTTTACAATCCCATCCACAGTGTAAAAGTGTTCCCTTCTCTCCACATCCACACCAGTATCTGCAGCTTTGGGACTTTGTGATGAGGGCTAATCTCACTGGAATTAGGTGAAATTTCAGAGTGGTTTTGATTTACATTTTTCTGATGATTAAAGATGATGAGCATTTTTTCATGTGTTTTTTGGCCATTCACTGTCATCTTCAAGTCTCTTGCCCACTTATAAATTGGGCTATTTGTTCTTTTTTTGTTGATTAAGTTCTCTGTAGATTCTAGTTATCAGATTTGTCAGATTCATAACATGCAAATATCTTCTTCCATGGCTCGGCACCCATAGCTCAGTGGTTACAGCGCCAGCCACATACACCAGGGCTGGTGGGTTCGAGTCTGGCCTGGGCCAGCTAAACAACAATGACAACTATAGTAATAAAAAAAAAATAGCTGACCTTGTGGTAGGCACTGGTAGTCCCAGTTACTTGAGAGGCTGAGGCAAGAGAGTTGCTTAAACCCAACAGTTTGAGGTTGCTGTGAACTGTGATGCCATGACACTCTACCAAGGGTGACACAGTGAGACTCTGTCTCAAAAAAACAAAATAAAACAAAACAACAACAACAAAAAAACAAATATCTTCTCACATTCCGAAGGCAGTCTGTTTACTTGTGGTACCCTTAGATGTGCAGAAGCTTTTTAGCTTGATCAAATCCCATTTATTCATTTTTGGTGTTGCTACAATTGCCAGGGGTGTCTTCTTCATAAAATCTTTTCCCAGGCCAATAATGTCAAACATTTTCCCCACACTTTTTTCTAGAATTTTTATTGTTTCAATGACATAATAGGCCTCATTTTTGACTGAGGCCCAGGCGTGGAGGGGAGGCAACTGAGATTATTTAACACTGCTTTTCCCTATTCCACTCTTTCTGCTCCCAGAAGATGGCGTCAGGACCAGTGACTTTGCATGTGGCCTCTCTTCCAGGGGTAAGTGCTGGCCATGTATGAGGAATCTCCTGGACCATAACTTCTTCTTCTTCTTCTTTTTTTTTTTTTTGTGGAGACAGAGTATCACTTTATCGCCCTCGGTAGAGTGCCGTGGCGTCACACAGCTCACAGCAACCTCCAACTCCTGGGCTTAGGCGATTCTCTTGCCTCAGCCTCCTGAGTAGCTGGGACTACAGACGCCCGCCACAATGACCGGCTATTTTTTGTTTTTTTGCAGTTTGGCTGAGGCCAGGTTTGAACCTGCCACCCTCGGTATATGGGGATGGCGCCCTACCCAGCAAGCCACAGGTGCTGCCCCTGGACCCTAACTTCTAAATGATGGAGACTCCTCAGCAGTCAGGTGCCCATGTTCCTCTTTGGGTCGCTCCTTTTGGGGGAGGTCTATGATTTATCTATCTGTCTATCTTATTTGTTCTCTTCCTCCCCGCCCTCTTTCCATTTCTCAGTCTCTTTTCTTATAGGGCCAGCCTTTCCATCTAGGAAGTTGAGACAGGTGTGGGACTATTCTCACAGCTTGAGACCTACGGCCTAGAAATTCGAAGTCATACTCTCTTCTCTCTTTAGACTGCTCTGGAAATGTGTTTGCTCACTAGCGAGAGATGAGAATTTCAAGATCCAGGCATAGACCTGGGGAAAGGAAGGAACCAGCTGTCTGGGTTGCTTGCTTCTAGCTATAGATCAGTGATTCCAGACCTGCACTCATGAGGATCTCCTAGGAAATCTTTAAGTGCATTGAGAAAAAGAAGCAATAGGTGACTACATTGGCCACCTGCCAACATCTGTCCCTGTTTGCCTTCCCTCTTTGTCATAGTCCCTTTGTGCTGCTTTAACAAAATACCCCATCTGAGTACTTTATAAAAACCTAGCAGTTTATTTCTCACGGTTCTAGAGGCTGGAGTCTAAGACTGAGGCCCCAGCAGGTTTGGTTGCTGGTGAAGACTGCTCTCTGCTCCCGAGTTAGAGCTCATGGCTGCAGCCTCTGGAGCGGAGGAACGCTGTGTTCTCACCTTCAGAAGGCAGAAATTCTGTTTCTGTGGCAAGAGGGCCACACACAGTGTGAAGCCTCTTTTGTAAAAGCCTGGATCTCATTCACCAGGGAGTGAACCCTCATGGCCTAATCACCTTTTAAAGGTCTGGCCTCTAAATAACATCACCTTGGCTATTAAGTTTTAACGTCTCAATTTTGGAGGGGACACGTGCAAACCACAGCCCTCCTCTTGCTGTCAATAAACCATCCCTGCTCTGTGGAAAGTCACCCCCCACTCGTGTCCATCTCATTCCCTCTCATTTATGTAAGGACACCGTTCTGCGAATGCTCCCCTCTCTTTGTCCTGCAGTTTTCCCTCACTGCTGGGTGATAAGCAGCAGCTTTCCAACATAGTGGAATTCTCCTATCTTAAAAAACACAACAAAAATACTCTATTGACTCCGTTCTCCTCCTCCTTCTGCTCCAACTCTCTTGTGCCCTGTCTCCCCTTTACCTGGCAGAACAGAACTTACCTCCCCTCACTGTGTCCATTTCCTCTCCTCCCATCCTCTAACCCAGTGATTTGCAACTGATGTGCCAAAAGCATCTTCACTGTGCTGAGAATTTATTTTAAAGATCATTAATTGAATTATTTTCAAAAGAAGTTCAAAGCACAGTAAGTATATTCTTCTTTTTCTTCTTGTTTTGTTTTTTGTTTGTTTGTTTGTTTGTTTGTTTGAGACAGAGCCTCAAGCTGTCACCCTGGATAGAGTGCCGTGGCATCACAGCTCACAGCAACCTCCAACTCCTGGGCTCAAGGGAGTCTCTTGCCTCCGCCTCCCAAGTAGCTGGGACTACAGGTGCCCGCCACAACACCCGGCCATTTTTTGGTTGCAGCTATCATTGTTGTTTGGCGGGCCCGGGCTGGATTCGAGCCCGCCAGCTCAGGTGTACGTGGCTGGCGCCTTAGCAGCTTGAGCCACAGGCGCTGACCCATATTCTTGTGTGTGTGTGTGTGTGTGTTTTTTTTGATCAGCATAATTTAAAAGTGTGCCGCAGAAGTTCAAGTGTGCCATATGATAAAAAAGGTGAGAACACACTGCTCTAACCTGTTCCCATTATCCTTCTGTGGAAATTTCTCTGCCCAAGGTCATCTGAGATCTCCAAGATTTTACATCTAATGATCAGTTCTCAGGATTCATCTTACTTGACTTATCTAGCATTTGACAGAGTTCATCACTCCTTTCTTCCTGAGATATTTTTGTTCCCTGTGGCTCCCAAGACACTTCTGATTTTAATTCAACCTTACTGGCCATACAGGGAACAATAAATGTTGGGTACTCAAACGACACAGCAAACAGCATACAAAATGGAAAAGTACTAAAGCCATTTCCACCAAATACAGGAACAGACAGAGATATTTGCTGTCATCACTATTATTAACATTGCTTGGAGACTAAATAAAGCAGTAGGACATGAAAATTAAATAGTAGATGTGAATATTGAAAAGAAAGAGGGAAAACTCTTTATTTCTAGAGGTCATAATTGTGCAACTAAAAACCTTAAAACTCCAATTCTTTTATCTACCAGATATTTGAATTAAATATCCTACAAACTATCAGAATTAATAAGAGAATGTGTTAATATGGCTAGAAATAGTACAAAGAATAAATGAAACCAAAAGCTGTATTTTTTGAGAAGAACAATAAAACACATAAACTATACAGAAGCCTGATGAAGGAAAAGAGAAAGAAAAGCTAAGCAATATTATCAATTTTTAAAAGCGGATATAAGCCTTGATTCAGAAGATATTCTAAAAATTATCAAAGTAAATTGAATGCAATTTCCTTTGATTTAAGACATCTAAGGTAGTTGTTTTTATTTTTTATCAAACATGTCCCTGCTTTCGTAGAGATATTTAAGGTAGTAAGACATTTAAGGTAGTTGTTTTTATTTTTTATCACAGGCTCACAGGTAATAAATACATGCTTACACAAGTGATTGATTTTCCTTATGTAAAGGGTCTAACTGGGAGGCCCAATTTCATGGGGGGGAGGGGCAGGAAAATCTTCATGAGAGAGGAAAAATTAAGTTGGTTTGGCACAGAGGAAGATTGGCTCAAGCAGAGGCAACAGTGTGAGGGAACACCCAGAAACAGGCAGGGGTGTCTGAGAGTGTCCCACAGGGTAGAGGGCAGGACACATGGTGGGGAGAGCAGAGCAGGGAGGGGCAGGGCACAAATTGTGCAAAGCCTTATAGCCCGTGGCAAGGATTTTAACCTCTGTCCTAAGCATCATGCATTTTGAGCAGGGAAGAATTGAGTCTCTGCTTCATGAACTATTTCCTCTGTAAGATCTGCAAAGGTTATAACCACACAGCAAGGTGCATTGTCCAGGATCCCTCGTCACTTGCATCATTCAGTGATATTGGCCACTTATTCTCTGTAACCCCCAAAGTGCTCGATATCTTCTAGGTTTCAGTAGGAATTCTGCCATGCCTTGGAGACAAGTTGACCCAAGTGACTGGCAGCTAGTGGTTTGGGGCATATCTCGACACTCATCTCATTCCCACAGGCTGGGTAGATGTCTCAGCCTAATTTCCCAGAAGTTTCTTAACTGGCTTGGGTCATCCCAGCATTCTCTTCTTTCATTTCAACCTGTGATAGATAAGACCTTGCCAAAATTCTAACTACATGTTCCCTATCCAGAGTCCTTACCTCACCCAGTCCTGTGTTTTTCTGACTACAGATCATAACCCATTATGGGCTGTGAAACTAGTTACGCAGATCATGCCAGCATTCTTGAAACAATGAAAAAGAATAGGAGAGAAAATAGCAGAGCTCATCGTAAGTGGTAAGAATATCACTTTATGACATTTTAATTTCAGATAAATATGCTCGGGTGTGGATGTGTGTGTGAGCATATACGCAACATAGGTTACTCCATCAGATGGATTTCTTAATTATGAGTCATGCTCAAAAAAAGTTTGAGATTCACTACCTTACTTCCTCCCCTTCTCTGCTCTGTGTAGAAACCTGAGCTTACTAAGATCTGAGTCCTCTGCCTCACCTCATTTCATTTCTCCAAGTTGTTTTTATTCATCTCCTGACCTGTTAAAATATCCTGTACCTCTCATACAAGCAACTGTTATTAGAATATGTTTGGGTTTTTTTTCCCTTGATCATGGCATTTGAGTTTTTCCTAATCACACACAGGGGTTCATGCTTATAAACGTGCCCTGTGGTTTGATGAATTACCTGTACCTACAAGGACACAAAGCTCATTGCCTGTGTCTTGTTGATACCTAATTGAGCTAACCAGCCTCAGAGTGGTCCATCAACTTCATCCTTCATTCTAAATGAAGTATACATTATTGTTCTGGATTCCTAAACAAATGTGATGGTCCCTGGCCTCCAAGAGCCAAAAAGACAAATGATCTAGTATTTGTTCCAACCAATCAATTATGAGTGTTTACTATGTGTTTAAAACAGTGTTCTGTGTGTACACCCCGATGGTTACAACCCACTGGACAAAGACTGTCAGTTGTAACTTTTTAAACTTGGTCTGTTTGTTCTCCCCTGCTGACCCCCGAGGCAGCAGGTTCGTGGGCTCCACTTTTCTAAACATGGGTGTGGATTTGACAGATAGAGAAAGCAGTCTCTTGCCATCTCCATCCACACTGAGTAAATGTGGAGTTAGATTACTATCACCAACCCCCTCTCACATTCTCCTGATACCAAGTGAGAAATACAGTGCTCTAATTGCAAATGAGCACCACATAGTTTGATTGTTGTTGTTTATATCAACTACAAAACCTCAAGGAATACTTAAGAATTTGTTTCTAAGCACTAAGACAGTTTTTGCTTCAAAAATTGAGAAGAAAATTTGTTTCTGGTCCAAGGTGTCAGAGCTCACAGCAATCTCAAACTCCTGGGCTCAAGCATTCTTGCCTCAGCCTCTGGAGGAGCTGGGACTACAGACACCCACCACAATGTCTGGCTAATTTTTCTATTTTTAGTAGAGATGAAGGCTTACCCTTGCTCAGGCTGGTGCTGAACTCCTGAAATCAAGTGATCCTGCTGCCTCGGCCTTCCAGACTGCTAGGATTACATGCGTGAGCCACAGTGCTCAGTTCTATAAAGTACTCTTCTAATTTTTGTTCTATCGGTCTCAGTGTAGAATTATCCTCAGTATTTTATTAAATAAGGACAGCTGCTGTCCAATTCTGGCAAAGATAAAGAAAGTCTCTGCCTAATATTGGCAGATGTGGCTGATAATAATAGACTTCTACTTAGCTGTTACAGAGTTGCTTTCGCCTCCCTCCAAAGGAACGTAGTTGACAAGAAAAACAACGTTCCAATTAAAATGTGCACACAGTCTGTGATAGATTAAGTTGGTGCCAACACCACTTAGGAAATTCACTTCAGGAGGATCAAAGCTTTGATTATGCTTTCTTGAGTCATCAAGAGGAAGACAGGCAAAAAAGTCCACGCAATGACAGCATGATAAAAGGGCAGTAGGTGGAGTCTGGTGTGCAGCATTCTGCCACTAACTAGTCCTGGAACACTGGGCAGAGCACTCGCACTCTCTGGGGGTGTGGTTCTCTTGTCTGTAAAATGAGAGTGCTTACCCGGGTCTGATACACCAAGAGCTATCTCTTGTGCATCACCTCAGATCCTGTGGCCTCTCCTTTTTGGGGCTGGCCACTTTGAGGACCGTCCTCACTCAAGTACCCCTCCCCCCACAACACCTTATCTCTTATCCATGCTGTGCCTCTCTAACCGCCTGCCCTGGAGCTCACCTGCTGGCTTTGAAATGTAAGGTGTTACAAGATCCAGTGGGCACCCCTGCACATTATGGAAGGGTGAAGTTTTGACTGACGGGTTTGAGAGCCAGCAGACAAACTTTTCTTTTTTTTTGAGACAGAGCCTCAAGCTGTCACCCTGGATAGAGTGCGTGGTATCACAGCTCACCGCAACCTCCAATTCCTGGGCTCAAGCGAGTCTCTTGCCTCCGCCTCCCAAGCAGCTGGGACTACAGGCCCCCGCCACAACGCCTGGCCATTTTTTGGTTGCAGCCGTCATTGTTGTTTGGCGGCCTGGGCTGGATTCGAACCCGCCAGCTTAGGTGTACGTGGTTGGCGCCTTAGCCCGTTGAGCCACAGGCGCCAAGCAAACTTTTCTAATCTCCCCAGGACAGATCATCTTGAGATGCAATGCTCATGTGACCACTCAGAAGAGGCTCTGGCAAGATTAGGCAGTCAGTTGAGCTTGATGCCAAGTGGCAGCTGCCTCCTTAATGTACTTACATCTTCTTTCTTGCCTTCCCTGCCCTGGTCTCCTTTCCTCTCACTCCTGCTTCCTGGCATTGACTATACTTCCTACTAAAGTAGCAATAGATGAGCTTTTATCTTTGGATCTTCTTTAGGGTATCCCAGGGTAAGACACCAAGGTAAACTCTGTTCATCAATGTCCTAAAGATTGCCAGTGATGCTCAGCCCCCAAGCCCACCCACCCCAAAATGAGAATTACAAGGCAGAAATCAAATCATCTGCTTTATATAATGTCTTTCCATGTAAGGTTCATGAAAAAAAAAATTATGTTAAAATGTAGTTAAAAGCTCCTGGAGTAGGTAATATTGGGGCAGGTTTGGAGAAAGCCAGCATAGAAGAGAACGTGGGTTTCTGGTGCCTGAGGCAACTCCAAAGAAATACAAGAAACCTAGATGGACCCTGGGCTGGAGATACAGGTTGTGAACAGTGGTCACAGTGTAGGTAGAAGGGAATCTGTGTTTGTGCTTGATGCTCCCCTGAAGCAAGCCAAAGGGACAGAGAGCCAAGGAGTGAATCTAAAGCCTACAGCAACCTTCCTCAATGCCCATGCAAACCCTGTTAGCCCCCTTTTCCCTAACAAAACCACACTTATTTGTTCTAATTGAGGTCCCTTGCTGTCAGAAGTGCCTTCCCAGACCTCCAGAGGATGAATCATGATTGACTTCAAGCCTGATATGTGACCTGGTTCTGGCTGATGAAACAAAGCAGGAGGCCTGCTAAAAAGAACCCCCTTCTTAAATGTAAAACTATGAAGAGTGAAAGGTTATGCGGTTCTTTCTTTCTGGAATGAGGGTTTGATGCCTAGTGGCCCAGCAGCCACGCTGTGATCTTGAGGTAACAACACAAAGGGAAGGCAAGAGAATCTCAAAGATGCTGGATCTAGCATCAGTGAGCTTCTAAACCAATTTTGACAGCTGTGTGTAAAAAAAAATTCTTATTTACTTCAGTCATTGTTAGTAAGGTTTTCGATTACTAGCAGCCAAAAATAATTCCTGACCTTAGGAAGATGTGGTAGAGAACCAGGAGGAAAAATAAGAAAGGTAAAGATTCAGAAGTTAAATAAATAGAGATTTGAGGAAGAGAGAGTCACCGTCAGTACAGATGTTACAGTACAGAGTAAAGTGTGATGACACTGAGAAAGCCACCAGATTTTTCAAGTAGGAGGACACTAGTGACTTCAGTGACAGCTTTTCCAGAGTCTGAGGGGAAAAGGCCAGATTTTAGTGGGCTTAAGAGAGAAAAGAGAGGAAATATCAAATATAGAGAGTTCTTTCAAGAGGATTTGACCAAGTATGTATCTCACACAGTCAAATATGTTAAAATGTCACTGAGCTTTGGCCTAGATTTTTCACTTCCAGGGATCTATCCAAAGGGAATAATTAGAGATATTGACAAAGACTTTGGTATAAAGATGATATTTTCAGCTTTATTTATAATAGAGGACTGTTGGCAATGATGTAAATATCAAGCAATGGGGAAATTATTAAATAAATTACGGTATGTGTTCATGATGGAATCTTGTTCCAGCCAATGTATGTGATATTTTGAAATAGTTTTTAATAATATGGAGTAATATTTACAACGAATCAACTAAAAAGCAGACCACAAAAATCTGATTATAAATTTGTTATGTATGATATATATTATTGATGTGGAAAGAGAAAGGCAGGAAAGAAATACAGGTGGCAATGCACACGAACTTTATGATCACCCTGTATAGAAAATATCAAAAGTTGTAGAAGAACCTTTTAAATTCTGTATTTTCCTGTGTTTCAAAATTAGCATTTATTATTTTTATAATCAGGAGAATTCATTTCTAAACAACCATGCAGTTTGCTCTGAGGTGGCTACGGGGTTGGCACAGGAAGGACAGATACCTGAAAAACTAGCAGATGTTTTAAATTCCCCAAAAATGAAGCCTTTACAACAACACATCATGTTTTCCTCTGAGATCAGGCTGCCAAGTCTTGGAAGCAAATTTGATGTTTAGTCACAGGTATATTGTTCTCTTTCCTTCATCTGCTTTGTTTATTCCCTTTCTTGGGCACCAGTTTCACCTTCTGCAAAGATAAGAAGAGGAATGTTGAATAATTTAGCCCAGTGGAAAGTGTTGGGGCCTTCCCTTGCAGCCCAAACTCTTTTCACCAAGAGACTTAGGTAAAAGACAGCAAATACCCCTCCTGGCAAGATTCAGGTCAGAGACTTTCATGTGGCCTGTAACCAGTTAATCCCCTTCTACTCAGAGCACGTTGCCTGACATCAGATAGGGAAGAGGAGAGGCGAGAACCTCTGATTCCCGGCACCCAGGAAAAGGCTCTTATTATATTTGTGGCAGCATCATGACAGCCTGGTCACAGAGGGGGCTGGTCTCTCCAGAGCAGATGGGCAGGCCGCAGCACTGCAGAGGAAGCCATGGAGAGGCTGCTCCGTCAACGCACATGCAGTCCGAGTTCCCTGCCCACCTTCCATCCCGCCCCTCACATGTCCACGCTCACAGGCCTCCACTTAGGTTACATGGGTCCTGTGGTCTGTCAAGGCTCATGGCCAGTGATACAACAGTCATTTACTTCTGGACAGATTTCATTCTAGAACATTCTCTGGCTTGCTATAAGAACAAGTGAGGAACACAGTTCTTAGACTGTCAGACTTCTATGTTTAAATCTAAATTCTTCCTCAGGTACACATGGGCCGTGTCATGATATTCCATACAGAAAAAAGAGTCAGTGTGGAAGGGAGGCCAGTGCCCGAGCCTGGACATTTTCCCACATCCTCCATGACAAAACCTTCTGTATGACCATTACAGGGTGGTAATGAGAGTCAAATGAGATAATTAATATGTAAACACTAGGCGAACCATGAGAAGCTGTATTACCCCCTAGATACTCTATCTCACTTTTCTTTTTTTTATTTCTGATTAATATGAGGGGACATACAATTAGGTTGCATAGTTTGCATTTGTAAGGTAAAGCCTAAGTTGTCCCTGCGTCCTTCACCTGGAGTGCCCTATACCTGCACATTGTTCCTGCTGAGTAGGATACCTGTTGGCCCTCCTCTCCTCTCTCCCCTTCTTGGATTTAATTGAGTTTTTCTCTCATGTGAGCACATTTTTGTTAATCTATGAATTGCAGATTAGTATTGAGTAAATGTGATGCTTGTTTGTCCATTCTTGTTATAGTTTACTTAGGAAAGTGTTCTCCAAATCTATCCACATTGCAACAAAGCATACAAAATCTCCATCGTTTTATGGCCCATAGTTCCATGGTGTACATATGCCACAGTTTATTAATCCATTCATGTGTTGAAGGGCTCTTGGTTTGGTGTCTCACTTTTCTATACTCCCCAGACCATTGAAGAGATCATCAAGCTAAGAATTAATCCTAGAAGCTGGGTTTTGCTTTCAACTTATTTTTTTTTTAATTATTTTTTATTGAGTCATAACTGTGTACAATCATTCAGTCATGGAGTACAGTATGCGGGCTTCACATACAATCAGAGATATTTTTATCAACCTGATTAATATAACATTCATGATATTTTCTCATTTACTATGTGAAAACAATTTTGATCCGTATTTAGAAGTTTTCTCCTGACCCTTCACATATGCACCACAAGAGTGATCTCGCCCTTTATCCTCTCTCCTACCACCCTTTCCCTCCCCTTCCCTACCTCACCCCTTTCCCCATCTTATTGTGCAATAAGTGGATTGTAGCCTTCGCTTGAAAGATAAAAATTTGCTTCATAATAGGGGTGTATAAATTGGATACTTTTTCTTCCATTCTATAGATACTTTTCTAA
>CAUYRH010069413.1:0-14383 GCA_963574655.1 Perodicticus potto | reverse complement strand
CCCTACCCCTCCCTTGCTCCTTTCCCCATATTCTTGTGCTGTAATTGGGTTATAGCTTTCATATGAGAACTATAAAGGGAGCTAGACATTTTGATTTTAGCCCAGTGAGACTGATTTTGAACTTCTGGCCATCAGAACTGTGAGAGAATAAAGTTCTGTTTTTTTAAACTGCTAAGTCTATAGACATTTGTTACAGCAGCTACAGGAAACTAACTCATATAGTATGGAGATTAAAGGCCCCTGGGACATAGAAAATAACCAATGGCTGTTAAACTGAATTCACAGGGACAGATGTGTGAAACATGACGTGGCATACATCTGTAAGGAGTAATCATTACAACTAGAAGTTGGGTTCTCCAATGGCTGGCTCTTAGGAATTCATCTTTAGTGAGGGAAAATACTGCTCTGATAACGTTGGCTTGTTTAAAGTCAATAGAGGCATTTAAAGGTTTATTATAGGTCAGAGGAAGTCAACTACCCAAATTATTTATGTGAACCCTGGAGTGGTTCTGCATTTAGACGGATTTAATCCATCAAGATCGGAAAATATAACTGATATAGTTTTCCACGGGTTAATTTCCAGATCTTTATCTGTCATTATTTCTAGAGCAGTGTTTCTCAACTTGAGATTTTCACTGCTCCTCCCCCAGGGGATATTGGTGATGTCTGGTTTTGGTTGTCACTATTAGGGGAAGAGTTACTGGCATGCAGTGGGCAGAAGCCAGGGCTGCTGATAAACATCTTACAATGCACAGGACAGTCCCATGACAAATTATTATCCCGCTTGCAATGTTGAGAGTGCAGAAGTTGAGAAACTAGACTCTAGAGGGACAGAAAACTGGAGGCAGCCTAACTACCCTCTTTTATCTTTTATTTCTTTTAGATTAGAAGAAACAATTATAAAGAGTTTATTTAAGGCCGTGGGACTTGGTGAGACCATAAGCCCATCAACTCCCCACTTTAGATAGCTTCCTTGGCTCATTGCCAGCAGAAGCAAAAGTTCTGGAGCTCTTAGCAAAACTTTTACTGCAATAACAGTTTTCTTGGGAAGAGAAGCACAACCAGAGCCCCGGTGGGTCTCTTCGTACCAGAGCTTGGATCACTAGCTTAATTCCCAACTCCCTGCAGGTTGCTGTGTTCTTACAGTCACCAGGGCCCCCAATATATTATTTAGAATCAGAGTGTTTGTTTATGTGCTTAGACAAAATGGGTCTGGCATTTATGTTGCACTGCAGTAAAAGGTGAGGGCTTACATAAGCCACATAAATGTGAAGTCAAGGTGACTCTATTTTATGTATCACATTAACGTAGAACTGCACGTCCTTGGGGCACACTTCAGGAATCCAAGGAAGCCACAACTATGCTGCTTACAAAAGGGAAAAGATGCATGCAATTTAGAGAACTCACGTGGCTATGAGAACTGGGTAGAAACTTGGCATTTCTCTCATCTGTCATTTGTTCTTAGAGCAGACTGTGGAAAAGACTCAGCAGGACCAAGTCAAAAGGACCATCTCTGTCCACTTCCCTCCTTCCACTTTTGTCTCCCCTATTTTAACAAAAAGGTATTTATATTCTCCTTGTTCCATTGTCCTTGCTCTTTAAGATTTCCGCATTTTAGTGCACATAACCTTGGCCATCTAACCCACTTTGATAAGGAAATTGTGAAGGCAGGGACTCTTGTCTCAAGTCCTTATCGAATCTTCGGTAACTAGCACACGCCTACGTCTAATGCACATTAGGTGCTCAACAAATATTTGATGGATAAAAGGATGCATGAACTCTTTTCATCATTTTTATTGTTTTGCTTCAACTAAGGCCCCAAATCTGTGATTTGTGTATTGGGTGGAGCTATTTGTCAGATGATCCACATTTATCCATACATTTCTGTTGAATATTCTCGTGAAAGTGGTTTTCAAGCTTTAATATATATGAGAACCATGTGGCAGGCTTGTTAAAACCCATTGTTAGGCCCCACCCCTGGAGTTTCTGATGATAGAGGGTGGGGCCTGAGGATTTGCATTTCTAATAAGTTCCCATGTGATGCAAATATACTAAGTTTTCAGAGGGAGCACGCTTTGAAAACTTCCCGAACTTCATGCTGCGGTTACAGGTGGTAGACACGGTCTAGTCACAGCTGAGAATATAGTGTGCTATTGATTACCTCTTCTGCTGGAGAGGAAACAGGATGAGGTAAAAATAAATGTTCAACCTTACAAGTCACTTTCAAATGCTAATTTAAACAATAATGAGATCCCCTATCCTCCACCAGACTGGTGAAGAAAAAGGAAACCTCCATATGGGGAAGAGAGTAGGTATTTCCTACTGTAATAGTGGGGGAGCTAGTTTGGTGCAAAATTTTCCATATTGGCTGTTTCTTTCTCATCCCTTAAATCTTTACCCCTTGCTTAGAGAGGTGGTCCTCTGATTGTCTAATCTAAATAAAGATTGTTCTTTTATAGTGTTTGATGTTTTATAAATCTCTGTAAATATATAGTAAGATGTTTACTTAATGCCTGCTATTCCTAGTAGACCATCAACCCCTGGCGGGTTGGGGCCATGTGTATTTTGTTCATTGCTCTATCTCTAGCACCCAGTACTATGTGTGGCATCTAGTAAAATCTCAATTCCTTAGTTAATATCTGTTGGATAGTGTTGTTTGCAGTTGGGAAAAGTTGTAAACAATTTAAATGCCCCGTAATGTGTGTTTGATTAAACACACAAGGTGGCACCTGTGGCTCAGTGAGTAGGGCGCTGGCCCCATATACTGAGGGTGGTGGGTTCAAACCTGGCCCTGGCCAAACTGCAACAAAAAATAGCCGGGCGTGGTGGCAGGTGCCTGTAGTCCCAGCTACTCGGGAGGCTGAGGCAAGAGAATCACCTAAGCCCAAGAGCTGGAGGTTGCCGTGAACTGTGATGCCACGGCACTCTATCCACTCTATCAAGGGCGTTAAAGTGAGACTCTGTCTCTACATAAAAAAAAAAAAAAAAATATATATATATATATAGTACATCCAATCAGTGGACTGGTTTTGCATCCATTAAATATGTTATTTGCAGAAAAATATCTGTTGACAAGGAATCATGCCAAGAAATACACCTAAAGGGGAGAGTGATAAAAGGAGGTTTCAAAATAGCAATCTGGCATAATTTGGGGGAAGATATAAGATCTCTCATTGAGTCTAAGATGCTATGATTTTAAGATGCATCATCAGTATGATAACTCTAACCATATTTGTGAAGAGAGCATTGCCACATCAACTGTGAACATCAATTGGAAGTCGGAGCCCAATTCCAGAACCACTGTGATATAAGAGAAAACATATCATAAAATCAAACATGCATAGAAAAGGGTCTGGAACATTAGACACCAAGGGATCAATAGTAGTTGTTTTTGGATAGGTAGCTATGAGTGTTTATTGGTATTTTAATTTTTTCTTCTTTTCGCTTATTTGTAGTTTCAGACCTTTCTGTAGTGAGCATGGTTAACATTTGGGATAAGAAAAACAAGCAGTAAAAGGAAACCTTTAAAAAAACGACTCCACTTGTCTCTCCCTCCCTGGAGCTTAATCATGGGCAATTAGATACCCTCACCATTGCCTCCTGTTTGGCAGCAGAAAACTTACCACTACAAGTCCAATGACCTTGGGTCATTACAAAGTTAAGGGAACATTTCGGCCTTCAGTCTTGGTGCATTAAGATTGGAACATCTGGGCCTGCTTTTGAGTCCTGGCTTTGTTGAGTCATCTTGGAAGAGATAAGTAATCTCGTTGTTTTTCATATGTGAGGATAGTCCTACTGACCTTAATATTTAGAAAGGATATGGTTCATGTGAATGTTCCTTGCACTGTAAACTGCTCTTCAAATGTGAATTGTTATTCTCACAGCCACAGTTCATCTTGATTAAATAATGCCAAGTACCAAGAGACTGACTTGTCTTTTTTTCTTTTTTTTCTTTTTTTATTAAATCATAGCTGTGTATATTAGTGCAATCGTGGGGTACAATGTGCTGGCTTCATATACAATCTGAAACATTTTCATCAAACTGTTTAACACAGCCTTCATGGCACTTTCCTAGTTATTATATGAAGACATTTGTATTCCGCATTTAGTAAGTTTCATCTGTACCCTTCTAAGAGGCAGAGACTGACTTGTCTTAAAGGCCTTCTGGAGTACCTTTTTTTTTTTTTTTGATTTTGGTAAGAAATGATGACTTCTTACACAACCCCCCCCTCCCCCCAGTATCCATCTGGAAGCACCACCAATTGCAGGGCAGGAAATGAGAGATAAAACATGTTATGGGATAAAACATACTTTTAGTATATAAATATAGCATATTCGGGGCAGAAGTATGGCTGTACAGAAAGGCTGTCTGAACACAGGACTGGGTTCGACAATTTAGATCATTCCAAAGAATTTGAGGTGCGGTGGGTAGGGTGGTGGGAGGGTTCCATGGTCAATTAAATCTGGTAAGTAAGAAAACCCCGCTACATACTTTACTCCCCTCTCAGAGATGTATGATGTACATTAGAATGTTAAAGGCGATGAGAAGTCTTACAATAAAGGCGTCTGTTTTGCTTTGCTCATCCCAACATTTGCCAGACCTAATTGACGTTTCCCCCTTGCAACACTTATTAACATTCTAGAGGAACACAGGTCAAGCAATACTGCTTGAGGGGATTATCTGAGGGACCGTCTCCCGCACGGTATTATGTAAAAAACACCATGGTAATTAATTCCCCAGTTCCTGCTCGCATGGATGGCAACACTGGTTCAACGAAAACAAAAACAAAAACGAGGTTTGCCAAATATATGTGTGGAACTTAAGGCAAAGCACAAAGGACTCTGTGTGGTGTGTCTATGTATACATCTTGTTGACCTACTCTCCAGTTAGAAAATCTTTGGAATAAGAAGAGGCATTAATGAGAACAAAAGTTCAGATCTTTATGCATGTGGAAACTGAGGCTCAGAGTGGAAAACTCACTTGCTTGATGTCAAAGTTGTCCCGCCTACCAGCTTAGTTTATCCCATTATGCCACTTAGTTTGCTGGCCAGGAAGAGGCGAGAGGGACCCAGGAAAGAGGAGAGAGGGACCCAGGAAAAGGTGGAAGCAACATTATTTTTCCATGGTTTTTTTTTTTTTTTTAAGGTGGTCAATCATGATCCATCATCATCTTTTTTTTTTTTGAGACAGAGCCTAAAGTTGTCACCCTGGATAGAGTGCCGTGGCATCACAGCTCACAGCAACCTCCAATTCCAGGGCTTAAGCAAGTCTCCTGCCTCTGCCTCCTAAGTAGCTGGGACTACAGGTGCCCGCCACAACGCCCGGCCATTTTTTTTTTTTTTTTTTTTTTTAGTGATTGATTTTTCCATGTTTAACAGCACTTTGTTGGGTAAAAGGAATCTGCTATCCATTATTTTATTTGAAACGTACAGAGCTTTTGTCAGTCGGCAAGACAGGGGTTTCTACGTACAAATTCTGAAGTGGACCAAAGAATCAGAATAGGTTAACTGACTTGCCCGAGTCCCCATGGTTAATTACGGTCCTAGACTAGTAGTGAAGTGTGCGGCTTATTCTGTTGGTCACACCCCAACACACATTCTCCATGTCTGTTCTCTGCCCCTCTCCGCTCTGCTCTGTGCCTTAAGAGCCTAACTCCAGCAGAACATACAACCCAGGGGTTTTGCTGCCTGGATTCCAGTTGGGTACAGCCAATGATTCCTGCACAAGATGGAAGGAAGGGAAGAGAGAGAGGTTAGGATATGTCTTTTCTGCTTTGATGCTATTTCCTTGGTGCCATGACTCCAGCTTCCACTAGGGAGCTCCCCCTTCCAGGTTCCAGTTCTTATTATTTCCTTCTCTTGTTCCTTCACCTCTAGGGATGACAATGGGGTCCTGCTGTGGCAGGTCACTGGGTGCCTCACCATTTCTTCAGCTAGTCCCTTGATCAGAATTTCTTTGGGTGTCGGGGTGGATTTTGTTTCCTGCCGAGACCCTGATCGTTACCGTGTGCCTTCTCAACTCAACATCCACTGCTTTTCCCCTCTGCCGTCTGCCTTAATAATGTGGGAGCAGGAATTAGGGGTGTTTTCCAAAGCAATGTTCATCTGTTCAGAAGTTAATAGAAGTGAACAGAAAAACCTAACACTCATGAGAAAAAAATGTCTTCTGCATGGCTCCATCTGATCTTGAAGTCAGTTTTGGCAGGGAACTTTGTGTAAAAATTGTGGTAAAATATGCGTAACATAAAATTTGCCATCTTTTTTTTTTTTAGACAGAGTTTTGTTATGTCACCCTTGGTGGAGTGCTGTGGCATCACAGCTCCACAGCTCACAGCAACCCCAAACTCTTGGGCTGTTGTTTAGCTGGCCCGGGCCGGGTTCGAACCCATCAACTTTGGCGTATGTGGCTGGTGCTGTAATCACTGTGCTACGGGCGCCGAGTCAAAATTTACCCTCTTGATAGTACAGTAGTGTGGAGTGTTAAGTACACTGACATTGTTGTGTAACTAGACCCTAGAACTATTTCCATATTGCAAAACTGAAACTCTGTCCCATTAAACAACTTTCCATTTCCCCACCCCCATCCCCTGACAACCACCATACTATTGTCTTTATGAAGTTGGCTGCCTGGGTACCTTTTATGAGTGGAATAATACTGTATTTGGCCTTTTTATTCTAACTGGCTTATTTCACTTAGCATAATTTCATCAAGGTTCATCGACATTGTACTGAAAAATAATATTACATTTATGCATATCTCATATTTTGGTTTTTGTTCATTTGTCAATGAACATCTGAGTTGCTTCTACCTTTTGGCTCTTGTGAATAATGCTGCTATGAACACAGATGGACAAATATCTTTTTGAGATCTTGCTTTCAATTCTTTGGGGGATGTACC
Source organism: Perodicticus potto (assembly GCA_963574655.1). NCBI lineage: Eukaryota > Metazoa > Chordata > Mammalia > Primates > Lorisidae > Perodicticus > Perodicticus potto. The sequence goes on along the minus strand of CAUYRH010069413.1, from coordinate 7,485 downwards.
CAGAAGTGGAACTGGGGGATCATATGGTAAATCTATTTTTAATCTTTTGAGGAATTGCCGTACTGTTCTTCATAGTGGCTATACCATTTTACATTTCTATTAAAAACACACAAGAGTTGTAATTCCTTCATATCCCAACCAACATTCTCTATTTTCTATTTCTTTTTATTATTATTATCCACCTTAATGGGTGTGAGGTAGTACCTCAATGTGGGTTTTATTTACATTTACATAATAATTAGCGATGACAAGCATCTTTTCATGTACTTTTCGGCATTTGTATTTCTTTAGAAAAATATCTACTCTAGTACATTGCCTATTTTTTTTAATTGGGTTGTTTGGAATTTTTGTTGTTGAGTTGTAAGAGTTCTTGATATAGTAACCCTTTATCAGATATGACATTTACAAATATTTTTCCCATTCCACAGGTTCCTTCTTTACTCTGCTAGTTATGTCCTTTGACACACGAATGTTTTAAACTTCTATGTATTCCATTTTATCTATTTTTAGTTTTGGTTGCCTGTGGTTTTGGTGTCATATCTAAGAAATCATTGTCGAATCTGATGTCATTAAGCTTTCTCCCTGTTTTCTCCTGTTTTGTAGTTTAGTTCTTATATTTATATTCTTGATTCATTTTGAGTTCAGTTTTGTATATGGTATAAGGTACGGCTCCAACTTAATTGTTTTGCATATGGTTATCCATTTTTCCCAAGCCCATTTGTTCTTTCCCCATTAAATGTTCTTGGCACCCTCTTTGAAAACCATTAGACTAAATATATGAGGATTTGTTACTGGGATCTTCATTCTATCTTACTGGTCTCTATGTCTGCCTTTAGATGCCAGGGAATCTATTATGGAGAGTTCTAAATTATTTTTTTCAGTATAGTGGTGATTTCCTCACCCACTAAGGTATAGAGTTTTAGGGGTAGGGTAACAGAGCCAGGAGAGGAATCATATGGAAATATCTGGAATGTGAAGAAAACCTGTCAACTAATAACAACATCAGCAGTAGTACAGTCAAGAAGAAAACAGGTTAACCAGAGATGTTAACTGGACACACTTTTAAAAAGGAGCTAACTCAGCTCAGCGCCTGTGGCTCAACGGGCCAAGGTGCCAGCCACGTACACCTGAGCTGGTGGGTTCGAATCCAGCCTGGGCCCACCAAACAACAATGACGGCTGCAACCAAAAAATGGCCGGGCGTTGTGGCGGGCGCCTGTTGTCCCAGCTACTTGGGAGGCGGAGGCAAGACACCAGGAATTGGAGGTTGCTGTGAGCAGTGATGCCACAGCACTCTATCCAGGGTGACAGCTTGAGGCTGTCTCAAAAAAAAAAATAAAATAAAATAAAAAGGAGCTAACTCACATTTAAAAATCCTTAAACAGTTCAGATTCAAGAAGCTGATATTTAAATTGTTTTGGGAACTTTGGGAACTTGACATACATTTTCTTGTAGAATGAAGGCATATGTGCAAAGCAGTCCTAAGCAAAAAGAACAAAACTGGAGGCATCACACTACCTGACTTTAAAATACATTACAAACAACCAAAACAGCTTAGTAGTGGTATAAAAACATACACACAGACCAATGGACTAGAATAGAAATAAATCCATGCATCTACAATGAACTGATTTTTGGCAAAGTTGCCAAAAACATATATTGGGGACATGACATCCTCTTCAATAAATGGTGTTGGGGAAATGAGATATCCATATGTAAAACAATGAAACTGGACCCACCATCTCTCATCACATACAAAAATCAACTCAAAATGGATTAAAGACTTAAATGTAAGAACATAAATTATAAAACTACTAGATGAAAATATAGGGTATACTCCAGGACATTGGCCTAGGCAAAGATTTTATGGCTAAGATCACACATAGGCAACAAAAACAAAAGTTGTCAAATGGGAATATATTAAACTAAAAAGCTTACTTATAGCAAAAGGAAACAATGACAGAGTGGACAGATAACCTCTTCTGAATGGAAGAAAATATTTTCACACTATTCATCTAACAAGTGACCAATATCCAGAACATACAAAGAACTCAAATAACTTGACAACAAAAAATCCCAAATAATCCCATTAAAAAGTGGGCAATCTGAATAGGCATTTCTCAAAAGGAGACATACAAATGGCTAGCAGGTACACAAAAAAAATGTTCAACATCACTAATCATCAGGGAAATGTAAATGAAAATCACAAGGACATGTCATCTTACCTAGTTAGAATGGCTACTATCAAAAAGAGAAAAAATAACAGATGCTGGTGAGGATGCAGAGAAAAGGGAACTCTTATACACTGTGGGTGGGAACGTAAATTAGTATATCCATGATAGAAAATAATATGGAGGTTTCTTAAAAATTAAAAATAGAACTACCATACAATCTACCAATCCCACTATTGAGTATTTATCCAAAGGAAAAGAAATCAGTATATCAGGAGATACTTGACTTTCAAGTTTATTGCAGTACTATTTACAATAGCAAAGATATGGAATAAACCTAAGTGTCCATCAACAATATGAATGGGTAAAGAATATGTGGTATATATAGTTCATTGTGTATGAAATACTACCTGGGTATAGAAAAGAATGAAATCCTGCCATTTGCAGCAACACGGATGGAACTGAAGGTCATTATGTTAGGTGAAATCAGTCAGGCACAGAAACACCAATATTTCAGGTTGTCACTCATATGGACGAGCTAAAAAATTTGATCTCTTGGAGGTAGAGAGAAGAATGATAGATACTAGAAGCTGGGCTGTGTGTGTGCAGGAGGAATGAAGACAGATTGGCTAACAAGTACGAAGATACATTTAGATAGAAGGAATAAGTTCTAATGTTTCATAGCAGAGTAGGGTGACTGTAGTTATCAACAATGTATTATATTTTTAAAAATAGGTAGGAGAACTTGAATGGTTCCCAACACCTAGATGTGATATATGCTCTAGGTGATGGATATCCTCAATATCTTGACTTGATCATTACACATTCTATGCATGTATCAAAATATCATATGTACCCCATAAATATATACAAATTTTACATATCAATGAAAAAGAAGGCATATATGGTACCTTCCTTCTAAAACCAGATCATTAAAGACCAAGACTATGTTTGAAAGACTGGCCATTAGTCATGAAAAAAAACGGTAGGCGGGAATACTATTTTACTCTTTGAAAGGCAATGAATTGAGATAATCATTTGTTTGATATATTTTGAAAGCTAGTACCGGAGTGAAAACAGTTTTAGTTTGAGGATCAATGAGGAGATTGGTGAAGAGTTGGAGAGTCTGAAGAGGCCTTCCTAGACAGTGGAACAGAGTGGTTAAATGAAAAACTTCGAGGTCAGATAATCTGAGTGTAGCTATGTGACTTAGGTATTTTCAGCTGTAGTTTTATCTATAAAACAGTGACAGTGGTATTTGTGTTTTGGTGTTGTAGTGAGGACTAAATGAAATTCTGTATGCTTAGCACCTATCATAGCACTTGGCCCATAGTTAGTGTTGACTGTTCCCTTACATTTAAAGGGCTTTACATGTTAATAGCACCAGTTCTGATGCAAGTGTATCTAAAGCACTATCACTTACTCCATTATTGAAAGCTAATAGAGGAATGCCTAGTTGGGGCTATATGAGTGGATGGTGGAGAGCTCTTTCTGGTATAATAGATCAAAAGTTGGCCCGAAAGGATATATAAGAAGAGGGAGGAAGAAAGCCTATGTGTGTATGTAACAGAATTTTCTTTCTTTCTTTCTTTTTTTTTTTTTTTTTAATTTGCTTTAAATACTTCTTTGGGGAAGGAATACCGCACTTTTAGTCAATGAAGAGAAACATTTTTACAGTAGCCTTTTACTTTTAATACTTGTTATGCCTGAATTCATAGGGAAAAGGTTCCAGTAGCTTGGGGAGTCACCTTTCCATTGAATGTGACAAAGCTTGCTATGCCTATTGTGCCATGAATTCATGGGGGAATAGGTTCAGCACCTTATGTTTCTGTTCCATTGGTTCTCTTGGTTCTCCTGTGTGCTACATTATATACCTATTATGCCATGAATTCATAGGGAATGGGTTCCAGGAGCTCAGGCTCTGATCCATTGGTTCTTACCAAGTTGTGCTTCTCTGGGTGGAGCAGGCTGGTGCTTCAGTTGAACCCAGGTACCTTTCTCGTTGGTTTCCTTCTTTTTCTGATCTTTTTCCCTTACACGTTTTAGAAAGCTGTCTCGGCTCTTGGAGTGCTTGCTATGCTCAATATGAACATTAATCCTCTTGGCAAGAATCTTGCCCTTAACTTGTTTGTTTACAACAATGCCAACAGCATGCTGGGTAACATTGTAGACTTTTCCGGTTTTGCCATGGTAACATTTGTGTGGCATGCCTTTTTGAACAGTACCTATTCCCTTGATGTCTACAATATCACCTTTCTTGTAGATTCACATATATGTGGCCACAGGAACAACTCCATGTTTTCTGAAAGGTCTAGAGAACTTGCATCAGGGGCCTCTTCTCTTTCCCTTTGTGTTTGTCATTTTGGTGAATTACTGGAAGATGGCATCTCTGGCTGAAAGGCTATGATGGAATTTTCTGATGTTATTAACTGAGTGAAGGAAAATGAGGAACACTGCAAGTGCTTTCCCTAAGACTGAAGAAAGGAAACAGGAGGGGAGCCGACATGGACCTAAGTTTCTGCCTTCTCATGTAGGAGAATCTGCTTAATATACAAAATCAAAGAGACACATCACAAAGACTTTGGTAAATTGTGTTCCCCCACTTCTTATCAGTTTATTAATTAGAGTTTTAGCATGCATGTATCTAATTTATATGTATCTAACTGTACAGATTATAATTTTACACAAATCTTAATAAAGCAGACCTGGGGCAGGCTGCTATATTTTGTGAGTAACTGATATAGGTGGATACTTGAAAAGTATTATATATTCCACATTCTTCAAATAGGAGCCTGTTTTCCCCATTTATTGGCATGCTTGTCTTATCTAAAATAAGTATAGTTTAACTATAATACAAAGATTACAACAGTTTGAGATCATATGGGATTACAAAGTAAGCAGGGGGTGCAGAGGAATATGGGAAATATCTCCTGGGACTAATGTGTTCTGAGCTGGACCTTAAAGACAGTCATGTGGATTAGTAGTGGAGGAGGATGAAGAGTCAAGAGAATGTCCTGAAGCAACAGATGGATGCAGAGAGAAAGGAACACTTATTCACTGTTGGTGGGACTGTAAACAAGTACTACCTCTATGGCAAGTAGTAGGGAGATAGCTTAAAGAACTAAAAGTAGACCTACCTTTTGATTCAGCAATCCCACTACTAGGTATTTACCCAAAGTGGGGGGGAAAGACTTTCTATAAAGGACACTTGCACTCAAATGCTTATAGCAGGACAATTCACAATCGCAACGATGTGGAAACAACCCACGTGCCTGCCCATCAATAAACGAGTGAATTAATAAATTGTGGTATATGCATACCATGGAGTGCTATTCAGCCATAAAAAGATGGTGAAGTCATATCTTTTGTAACAATCTAGATCAGTGTTTCTCAACCTTCCTGATGCCACAAACCTTTAATACAGTTCCTGTGGGTTGCGACCCACAGGTTGAGAACCTCTGATCTAGATGGAACTGGAGACCATTCTCCTAAGAGAAGTATTGTGAGTGTAAAAATAAACACCACATGTACTCAATACTAAAGTGGAATTAGTCATTCAACACTTCTGTATATATACAGAAGTAATACTCAAAGGGAATTAAGTCGGTGGTGGGGGAAGGGGAGGAAGGGTAGAGTAAATTCACACCTAACTGGTGTAAGCATATATTCAGGGTGAAGGGCACACTTACAATGTTGACTTAAAATGTATAAAATCAAATTATGTAACCAACACATGTGTACCCCTGTAATATTCTGAAATTAAAAAATAATAAAGGGAGGAAATCGGTTGTGGTTGAAGGGCCTAAGAAAACATCTTATGATACCAAGATGAAGTGGTTGAGGTGAAGGTGCTGGGGGCTGGACTGAGGTGCCTGGATGTAACTCAATAGGCTTACAGGGAGATCCTAGGCAATACTGCGAGAATAAGTGTCAGGATGTGTGTAAACATACTGTATAGCTCTGATCATGAACATAGTATACATAGTGGTTCCCAAACCTGGCTTGAAAAATGCAAATACTCAGGGGCCAACACCCAAAAGTTTGATTCAACGAGTGAGGTATGGGATAGGTGGGCACAGGGAGTCAGTACTGACATGTGGGAGAGATGAGGACCATTGCCAAAACTAGGGACTTGACCCCAGAAGTCTGCTTATCCCTGAGCCTATGAACATGATGACTCTGCTGTTCATGACATTTCCCATACTATGGCCTCTTCCTGGAATGCCCTTTCTTTCCTATATCCTTGAAAAATTTCCCCATTCTTCACGATCCAGCTGAGAGATAGCTTACCTTGAGAAACCCTCCCTGGTCCATATCTCCCTCCCAACCCCTGTAATCTCTCCTGTTGTCACTAGAGGATAGGATATAAGGAGACCATAGGACTAGGATTGAGAGGGGAGTTAGAGCAACTAAGCCAGTCACAGGCCACGAACAATAAGGGAAGGAAGGATCTTAAGGGTAGCACGGGGGTTCCAGAACAGGGAGGGGTTGATGATATTATTCTCATATCTTCACTTACTCTCCACATATTAAAATGTATTGCAGTTTATATGTACTTGTGCGTGTGAAGTGGCATATCATATTGTCTAGGTTTAACTAATCTAATCCCCATAAATGAGCAAATAGTTAAAAAAAAAATTGTCCTATAAATTAATCAGGGATTGAAGAGAAACTTAATGTAAGTATAAGAGAATGAAAAGAAAATGGCAGAGCGGATGGTGTTCTGCTCCTGGAAGGGTAAATGAGCCCGTTGTTAGCCACATGACCAAGTCTAAACAACAATACTCTAATTAATAAACTGATAAGAAGTGGGGGAACACAATTTACCAAAGTCTTTGTGATGTGTCTCTTTTTCGAGGGGAGGAGTTGAGAGCCATTAACATCAAGAGTTGAAATGACTGAACTTACAAGTTGAACTTCAGATTGCTGTGTCATGAAAGGGTCAACTCAGATTAAAAAATATGAAGGCTATTGTGCTTGGTTCAGCAGCACATTTACTAAAATTGGAACGATACAGAGAAGATTAGCATGGTCCCTGCACAAGGATGACACTCAAATTCATAAAGTGTTCCATATTTTTCTTTTTGTTTGCAGTTTTAGCTGGGGTTGGGTTTGAACTTGCCACCTCTGGCATATGGGGCCAGCACCCTACTCCTTTAAGCCACAGGCACTGCCCTAGTGTTTCATATATATATATATATATATATATATATTAATTTTTATTAAATCATAATTGTGTACATTGGTGCAATCATGGGGCACAATGTGCTGACTTCATATACAATCTGAAATATTTTCATTGAACTATTTAACAC
>CAUYRH010069412.1:0-20844 GCA_963574655.1 Perodicticus potto | reverse complement strand
ACTTTTTCTTCCATTCTTGAGATACTTTGCTAAGAGGAAATGTTCCAGCTCTATCCACGTAAACATGAAAGAGGTAAAGTCTCTTTCTTTAAGGCTGCATAATATTCCATGGTGTACATATACCACAATTTATTAATCCATTTGTGGGTCTTCTTTTTTTTTTTTTTAACATTTCAGGTACAGCTTTCAGGAACCCTTGCCCTACCTTCCAGGCCTTTCATGGATGCTGAGATTTATTGTGGACAAAGAGATCCCATAAGTCCCTTTGAGAGTAGTCCAACTTTTTTGACCTCCAGAATTCCAACCTACAGGTGTACGAGTGAATATAAGTCATGCAACTCTACTGAGTGTGTACAGGTTATATGCATGCAAGATACTTCTAAATTATTCTATGGTGCTGGCCATGTCTGGGTTTAGGAAAACCCTTTATTATAGTTTGTAATTCAGCTTGGGTCTAAAGTTCAATTCTACTATAGCTTGCATATCTTGTTAGCAGGCAAGAACGATTTTTAGAGGCAACTGACATTTTGAGGTATTTAAGAGTGTTTAGTAAAAGGGAGGGTATCCTAATGAGATAAAGAGATGAGATGAGTTGGTGGAGATACAGAAAGAATGAAATTGGAAGAATGGTGATAAAGAGGGGTAGACGCAATGATACAGCTGGAGGGCAAGAAGGGGGATGGATGATTTACCAGGGAAATGAGCACAGTATGCTGTTGCTTCAATTTGTCAAATTGCTCATTTGCTTTGACCAAAAAAATCTTTCAGTAAAGCAATCTTTAAACCAGAATTTTGTTTTGAGGCCTCTGTTATCAATCAAATTTTAAGTGTTACCGATTGAACCTGAGAAAGCTTAATTTCTTTTATTTTCTAAAACATCTCTTAAATGAACAATTGTGTTCAAGTTGAAACATTCAGAGTGGCCACGGAAAGCCCAAATCATCCTTGGTAAAGTTATACTGTTTAGGGAGACAAGCACAAAAGTTAGGATTATAATGAGAATACGTATAAGATACAGGAGTTTTTTACCAGGAGCTGGAGAGGATTTCTGCTTAGGTGACCCCCGAGAGGGGAGCCGGCCACAAGCAAAGTGATGCGTTTGGCCTTTGTGCCACAGGACCCCAGCCTAACAGCTGGCTGCCTGCAAACACTGGCAGCACCCCTGCAGGTATAAAACCAGACAAGAGTCTCTCTGGATCAAAGCAAACTTCTCAGGAGAGACAAAAGTCCAGATGAAAGAGGAACCTTATTCAATGTTATTGGTGACCCACGGCAAAGTGCACTGTGCAGGTGTTGGCCCCGTGAGAACCGCACACTCACCCTTCTCAGAGGGGCTCAGAAAACAGGCCTACAGGACTAACATAAAAACATAAGAGAGAACAAAAAGAATAAAAAGGGATTCCCCCAAGTATGCCTAACAAACAGAAACCAAGAACAAAGTCTGGGAACTCACCTGAGCATAGGTGGGAATAGACAGACAGGAGCAGCGTGGAGCTCCCCTGGGGGGCATCAACTTGGCCAGCCGTGGGCGGTGGGCACAAGGGGCTTCTGTGGCCACAGTACCCAGTGGAAAGATGCAAACCCAGTGGCAGTGGTACAGCCCAGACATCAGAGAAACCTCCGGAAAAACTGTAGAAATAAAGACAGACCACCTAAGTCAGAACAAGAGGAGGTTACTTATTCAGAGCTTTGGACAGCAAGGGAGTTAGTCACTGTCACTTGCAGTTGATAATAACTCAAAGTCAGGTAGATGAGCTAGAAATATTTTTTTTTTTAATTTCAGATTAATAAGAGAGTAGAAACAATTAGGTTACAGTGTTTGCATTTGTTAGGTAAAATTCCTGTTGTAGTTGTGTACCGCACCCAGGAGGTGTGCCACTCACGTTGTGCCCATTAGGTGAAAGCTCACCAATCTCTCCCCTCCCCCGCCATGTTCTCTTTTCTTCTGCCTCTTCCATCTTGAATTGAATTTAGTTTTTCTCTTATGCAGGGTATATTAAATCGTCTACTGGCTTCATATTAGAATTGAGGACATTGGATAGTTGCTTTTCTTTTTTTGTGATACTTTACTAAGAAGAATGTTATCCAACACCCATCCAGGTTAATACAAAAGATAGAAAGTTTCTATCTTTTTATGACTGAATAATATTCCGTGGTCTACATACCACAGTTTAATAATCCATTCTTTGGTTGCTGGGCACTTAACATATTTCCACATCTTGGTGATTGTAAATTGAGCTGCAATAAACAATCTAGTGCAAATGTCCTTATGATAAAATGTTTTTTTCCTGTTGTGTATAAGCCTAGTAATGGGATTACAGAAACAAATGGAAGGTCTATTTTGAGTTCTTTGAGGATTTTCCATACTTCTTTCCAAAGAAGCTATATTAGTTTGCAGTCCCACCAACACTGTAAAAGTGTGCCACATCACAAAGTGGGACTTTGTGAGACTTTGTGATGTGGGCTAATCTCACTGGGTGGGTGGTATCTCAGGGTGGTTTTGATCTGCATTTCTCTGATGATTGAGATAATAAACATTTTTTCATATATTTGTTGGCCATTTGTCTGTCATCTTCAGAGAAGTTTCTGTTCATGTCTCTTCCAAGTAATAGATGAGATTGCTTGCTCTTTTTCATTCATTAATTTGAGTTCTCTGTAAATTCTAGTTATCAATCCTTTATACAGATGATTTTCATTTTGGTTGAGTTTATAGTTTTATAATTATGTCAAACTCTAACACCCTAGAATATAAAAAATGTCCATTAAAACTTAGGCAAAAGGCTCGGCGCCTGTGGCTCAACGGGCTAAGGCGCCAGCCATGCACACCTGAGCTGCTGGGTTCAAATCCAGCCCAGGCCCGCCAAACAACAATGACGGCTGCAACCAAAAAAGGCCGGGCGTTGTGGTGGGCGCCTACAGTCCCAGCTACTTGGGAGGCGGATGCAGGAAACTCGTTCGAGCCCAGGAATTGGAGGTTGCTGTGAGCTGTGATGCCACAGCACTCTATTCAGGGTGACAGCTTGAGGCTCTGTCTAAAAAAAAAAAAGAAAAGAAAAGAAAACCTAGGCAAAAATGTATGCTGAGAATTTGGAAATATTTTCACTCTTAACTTACTAATAATATTTTTTAAATAACCCTGTTTATTTCCCAAAGATTACTAAATTCATGTGAACTAGAAAAGCATTTAGGTTTGTTTAATTAATGTTTTGGTGGTGATGTGAGGGCTGCTGCACAGCTAGCAGAACTGGGGTCCAGATGGCAGTGGTCTCCCCCTGCTCTGACCCACCAGCCGGTGGCCCCAGCAGCAGCCCTGAGAAGAGCCCTGATAGCAGCACCATGGCTGGGTGGAACACCATCAAAAACCTCGTGTGGATGGGACCTGTGAGGGTACAGCCATCGTGGGCTACAAGGACTCACTCTCCACCTGGGCCGCCATCCCAGGAAAACCTTCATTAGCATCACAGCAGCTGAGGTCAATTCCCAGGTTGGCAAAGACTAGTCAAGGTTTGTTGTGAACAGGATGACACTGGGGACCAGAAATGTTCTGTGACCCAGGACTCACCACTGCAGGGTGGGGAATTTACCACGGACCTTCATACTAAGAGCACTGGTGGAGCCCCATCTTCAGTGTCACTGCCATTGTCACTGTCACTATGTCTGCCAAGTCCTGCAAGTCCTTCAAGTACAGAACAGCTTGAACCAAACTTCTTCTGACAAATCTGGACCATGTTCACACGGCAAAGCTTGAGTTGTTCCAGGAGGTAACCTAATTATGCCAATCGTGCCTGAGGACAAGCTTGGAGTCAGGGGCCCAAAGGCCGCCATGCTGGTACCTAGCACCAAGTTTGGGCTACTCCTTTGGGTGTCCTGAGTCTCCTCTGAGCCCCACGTCGGCCACCAGGCTGACTGAGGGGAAGAAGTCATACTCATTTTCTGACTTCGTGGAGTCCCAGCATCCTCCTAACAGACACCATATTGCCTGCAGGTCACGGGGCAACAGAGACACGTGCACCTTCCAAAGTGAAGGAGAAGGGGCACACTGAGCGTGCACTGAGCTCGGTGGGCTGCCACAAGAGACAAGCCAGGCCACACTGTAGCTGGAATTCTTTATGGCAAGAATAAAAGAGAAGAAGGCTCAGGCGTGCTCTGATTGGCCGGAAGCAGGCTAACTGGTACAAGGGCATCTTGTGTCATTGGTTTGGAAAATATATTTGGCTTTGTCTGAGTGGCTCTGACATAGAAGTGGGGGCAAAAATGGGAAAACAGCAGTCACCGCTGGCCACGTCCTAAGCCGACCACTGCAGAGTGGTGCTTTAGCTTCGCGGGTTGCTTGTGACTGGAGTTGTGTGTTTCATCGTCACATGTGGTGTGGCTGCTGCCTGCTTATATTTTCAGTTTCTCAGTCTTTTAATTTTCTAGTTCATTTTCCACAAATTGTCCTTGCTCTTTGTATTTATAATTGCAAAAGTTTGGCACAACTTAAATGTCGAACCCTAGGGGATTACTGATGGCTATTTAATTGGTCCCATCTAATCCCCTCATGTTGGCCATTTAGAATTCCCCGGAATCTGTTCCAACTTTGGGCTCCCAAATAGTCTGTCTCCAGATCAAGAAAATGCTTGCCCAACACATATAGAGCGCGTCTTCAGCAACACAGGTCAATGGAAAAGCAAGGAAAACAGAAATTAGAGTGTGGGGATAGGAAATAAAAACTGTGCTGAGAGCTATTATTTTTATTTGTTTGTTTGTTTGAGAGCTATTATTTTTAAGTCATTGAATGTTCACAATAACATTTTTTAAGATGTTATCTTTACTATCTCTATGTTACACATGAGGAAACTGAAACAGAGAGGTTAAGTCACTTACCCAAGATACTTAACTAGTCGGTGACAGCGGGACGCAAGCTCCATCTAAACAAGCTCTCAAGCATCACATTTTCAGCCAACTCAACTAGGGAGATTGCACGTAAGGACAGACAGCACTGGGCCCTGCAGAGAGTGAGATGCTGGACTAGGAGTCACACAGACCTGTGTTCAAATTCCAGCTGCAGCACACTTGGCAGTGTGGCCTTCAACAAGTTCATCAACACACCTGAACTTCCAGCTCCTCATTTGCAAAACGGGTCAATACAGTCAGCCAGATGGAACATATCAACCTTCCAGGCAGTTAGTTAGGGTGCTGCAAAATATCACTGAAAAGAAAATGAGATGGGAGGGGGGAAAGTATTTCCCTGAACTTCTTTCACAAAGAGGAGAATATCTGGCTAGAAGGAACATTTGAATCAATCACTGGAGGGAAGGGCAGTATTAAGTAACAATGCGTAGTTGCCAAACCACCTTCTAAGGACAGGTGTGTCTGGTTAACAGTAGGGCTTTTGTCTGGCAGGCTGCTTTGTGAATTCCCAGCCCAGAGCTTAATTGTTCTGTAAAATAGAAGAATGGTTAGCGCTGCCAGTAGGAACCCCCTTTTCCACTACCCACACCATGCACTCAAGTTCTCTGTAAGAGCTAGAGATTTAAAGATGATCACTTTGAAGAGGCACAATTTATTAGACTGTCACCATACCCATGTCTGGCCCAGCGGAGGCTTCATTCAGAGAAACATTGTAAAGATGAAGTGACTTTACCCATAACCATGCAATTGCCAATATTTAACCATTTTTTAACTGAAAAGACAGCAATTTTATGTGGTTCAACCCAACATAAAGTACTGAGTCTACTTTAGCCCAGGACCTAGACCAGGGTAACCACTTACCAGGGGTAATTCAATTGCCAAAAAGAGGCCAGCTAACTCGGGAAGCTTCTGGAAGGCAGCATTTAATATCCAGTCTAACGGTGGTGGTCCTCAAATTGGCACGGTAGTTTGGAACTTCAGTCCATTTGAAGCAGAATGTGTGCAGACTCTATCCATAAGATATCTTATTGGACACAGCACCAGAACAGGGTCCTAGCTAGAGTGAGACTAGATTGTCTGAGTTTCCCCTCTAGTGGACTAAGGCTCAGAGCCCTTTCTGCATTTTATCAAGAAACAGAAACACACACACAGACACCAAGGCAGAAGTTCAGCCCTTGGACAAGGCCAACATAAAGGGGCAAGAGAGGGATGGAAAAGGGATGCTTTTATTCCCCCTTCTGTTCTCACTCCCAAAATACTCTCCATGACAGTTCAGGTATAAGGTGCAAGAAAAGGAGCCATGAGGCAGAGAGGTCTGAGAAATGCACCTGCTTGACCCTCCCTCCCTCCGCCTTGGTGACGGGCAGTCCACCTCACTCAACAAACATTCAGGGCCAAGAATTGCACAGTAAAGGCTCTAAAAAGTCTTACAACAAAGACCACCTTTGATTGTTCAATTTTATTGAACCTAGCATTTCACAAATTTAATTTGAGAACGTGACTTTTTCCTTCATAAAACAATTAACAATCTGGGAAAGACAAGTTTTTAAAAATGCTTTAGGAAATATTTCCCAAGATTATAAATCTCTTGTAAAAGTAAGAAACATTCTGGATATTCTGTGCACTTAGCTAACTCTACATCCTCTGTAGTTAACATAATGTCTGGTATAACTGACTTCCTACTGAATCTGCAAACTTAAGGCTATAAACGAGATCATCATTTCTCACATTTTTCAGCTTTTAACTTCTACGGCTTTGTAACGCATAGACGTACCTAAGAGCATACGAGAAATACCCATTGCTCACATCAAGGAGCCAAGAATCAATAAGGATACTCTGGTTTCTCCTTAGTTCAATTAAACCTTTTTCCCTTTACTAAGGGACTAAAAGGCAGCTGTGAGTAAACTAAGGCAAGTAAGGGAGAGTTGGCAGGAGGAGGGAAGTTGTAAGAAATCAGAGGAAGGGTTGACAGGTGATAGGAGGAGGTAAAGTGGTGAGCCCAGATGGAAAAAGGGAAGTCCGGTGTATTAGGATTGTTAAGACTGTTTAAATTTCCTAGTGGTCAGAAATTCTTTGCGATCCCTCCTATCAAATGGTGGGGCCCATGTCCCCTCTCCTGAATTGCTTCTACCAATAGAGTATATCAGAAGTGACACTCTGTGACTTCAGAGTCTTCACACCTTGTCTCAGACCCTTTCTCTCCCAATACTTCTTGGGACACTCCTTCTCAGAACCTAAACACCAGCCTGGGAGAAACCCCAGCCACACATAGAGAACCCTCACACTGGTGCTCCAAGTAATAGTCCCAGGTGAGCTCAGCCTTGGGTCATCCCAGCCCCGGTGCTACAGAAGATGAAGGAGCCGTCTTCCTAGTGGGAACTTCAGCCCCACGGTTCTGGCCCCAGCAGTTGAGTTATCTGAGCCACCCTCTGGTCAAGTCTCCTTAGTGGAGGCTTCGGAAACCGTGGGACTGGGAGACACTATTTCAATGGTACTTCTTCTGAATTCCTGATCCACAGATCCACAACGGAATCCTCGTGGCTGCCTTATGGCATTAAACTTGGAGGTAGCTTGTCACGCAACGACAGATACCTGGAACAGCTGTGACAGCTGCAAGTGTGAAACTCTGACCAAACTAGAAGAAGCAAAAAACGGGACCCCACAGGCTCGTGAGTCCATAACGAGCAGGGCTGAGCTGGCCTCAAGCTCAGCAGTCCAGGATCATCTGGACCCCAGGACCTGCTCGCTGCCTATTACCTCTACCTGCCTCCACATTCGCAGAAAGAACGCGTGTCTGTCCTAGGAGTCAGCATTCACTTCCAGACAAAGACATTGGCCCAGATGGATCCTGTGCACATTCCTGGATGGTAACTGTGGTTGGAGGACTGGAAGGCTATGAACTGCCCAGGCCAGTGGCCAATTCCTCCAGCCCACCGCAAGATCTGTGCTAAGCAGCCTCCACCAGACCACGTCATTAGAATGAGAGAAACTTACCCCCCAAACGAGTGGCTATTCCGGAGAGATGAAGCGACAATGAAGCCAACTACAGTGGCTTATGATATTATTTCAGGGGTATCTTCTGAAGCAGAGTAGCTCGCTTTATCCTTAAGTAAAGTAAAATGTAGGATGAGAGGACCCTCCCCATCTGAAGATGAGCAGAAAGTCTCACACTCCCCAAGATATCTGGAAGCTTCTGTGGTCCTAAACCCGGCCAGGTTTTGTGAATGAACATGAAGTACCCACCGTTCATTTCACTGAGCCCTTGCAACTGCCCTAGGAGGCAGGTAATGCTAATCCCTGTTATGAGTTTAAAAAACAAAGCTCAAACAAGTAGAGTTACTTACCCAAAGCTATATGTTTCTAGGGGTCAGAGGCAATACACAAACTTGGTTTTCGGTCTCCAAACCCAGACCCATATCTAATTCACATTAAGAGCATTGAAAACCCTGAACAAAGAGTTATTTACCCAAACTAAGAAAAAAAATGTATACATGAAATCTAAACAAAAGTATCCTAAAGTGCTAGTTGTTCAGATATAAATAAAGCAACAGCAGATTATGTCTTCAGACAGGCAGAGACGTTAACCACAACTTAAAAGACTTGTTTTCTCCATTGTCTAAGTGCCCTTGGACCTCAGACAAACCCCGTATTTCTTGGAAGCATGTTTTCCTGTGAGAGCAAGAGAAGGCGTGTGGTCCAGTAAATGCAATTAGCAGTCTCCCTGCGTGTTCCTGGCCCTCTCTGTCCCAGAGCCCGGCCATCAGAAAGCTCACATTTCCCAAACACACTCTGCCAAACAACCGGAGTCGCCAGCAGGTTTTAAGTAGGTCTGAGATGTCTGTCTAGGGAGTCTTTAGAACAAATGAAAATATTTATTAAGCATGTCCTATGAATAAGACACTACTCTAGGCACAGAGGACTAGAGGAGAGTCAGAGAGAGACAGAGACCGGGGCTGGGGACGCCCGTGAGACGCAGGGTGGACTCCTGCGCTGCGTGATTCTGCTCATCTCATCCTGTTAAGACAGGCTTAATCAACATGATGAGGACACGCAAACTCATACCTCTGGCTCAGCCACTCTTGCAGCTCCAGGCCTTTTTGTCCTAACAGCTACTCAGAATTTGCTCTCAGTTGTTTCCCAGGAGCCCCCAGATCTGGTCTCCCTCAGTTCTGCGTCTTCTCTGATGTTTCCATCTTTGTGGAAAGTTCCCAGCAATTCCATTCCCTTGTTCCTGCCTTACTCCCCCCGCCCAAGTGGGGGTCTTAGACACTATTATGGAAGACTCATCAAACGCACAATCCACTCCAAACCAGCGGCAGCTCCACACCCGTCAGCCCCGTGGCAGAGTGGGGGGCAGTGTGTATTCGTGGTGCTCCTTATTCTTGGCTTCCTGACCTCTCAGCAGACAGTGACAGCAGGTTCCCGTCACCACGCCTGGGACCCGTAGCACTTACATACAACGCCGACAGTCTGATTCTGCTCTGTGAGAACCACAGCAGAGAGCAAGACCACGCCGGTCACAGCGCTGAGTTTGTTATTTTTTTCTTCAAGGCAAGGTAACCAGGATGTACTCCTTGAAATAAGCAAGTTCTTTGGAATCCCTGACTCAAGTACAGGAGTGACTCCGATTGGAGAAGAAAGGCCTCCTTGAAATCAACAGACCTGGGATTCAGAAATTCTTAACTTGTTCCCCCATCTGGGGTAAGACCAACCATGCTTTAAGAGTCACCTTTCCTGGTATGCTGTCGCCTGCATAGCACACAGCTATGTGTGGGAGAGTCAGAGCCATAACGAGGGCCCTGAGCAGAGGCAGCACTGGGGTGGGGTGGGGGCTGTGAGTGTCTCTGTCGGGTCCCTGGCGTCAGTGTGGCCTTCCTCGCCCTCACGGCCATGCTGGAGCCCCGAGTCTGAATTTGACCCCGCACAGCTGTCCCACAGGCTCACAAGCATGGGCACGCTAAGTCTGCGGGTCAATTTTTTTTTTAAGTAAAATCCAATGAACTGGAAATAGACGTTAGAGGGAAACCATAATAAGCGTGGCTGCCTGAGGTTTTTACTCCATCCACAGATAGTACAATCCTACTCCCCGACAGTAACCAAAGGCTGGAAAGAGTTACGGGATGAAGGCGGAACCCTCCCAGCAGGGCCCCTGGGTCTGCATCTTCTATGCAGAGCCACCATGTCCTCCAGCCCCGCACCTGCCTTTCCGTCAGTCACGGTACATCACTCGGTGGATGGTCGGAGTGGCTTCTTCTGCTCACAACTTCGTGCCTTAACTACTTTCTGGTTTCTATGGCTCACATCTCACACTGTTCTAACCTGGGGTATTCTAGTTAACGACTTAACCTTCCATGTTTGTATTCTGGCTACTTACACTGGCCTTTCGCAGTCGGGAACCCTAGCTGCTTGGAGGGTTCCTCCACACTGACCACCTTAGCTGTTTCTGGCCACCCTGTTCCCACCAGCACTCACTCCCCAGCCCTGGATCTCTTTGCTACCCTCCTGGGGAGAACTCCTACCAAACTCACTGTTTGGTAAGGGCAAGGTCTAGATAGACCCTCAAACCTTTAAAGCTGCAATCTGATAATACAGCACCAAAATGTTTAGGGGACAAGAAAAATGGAGAACAAACTAAGATAAAGTAAAATCTCTGAAGAAAGATTATAAAAGTGATTAAAGATACATCAAGGGTTCAAAATCCTTCCAACTTTTTTTTTTAATTACCAATGCCCACCAGAAAACAGACACGGTATATCTATACCCACCATATGCACATTTTCATGTTAAGCAATATACTTTCAATTAAAAAACTTGGAGTTTCTGTCACCCTCTAGAAGGCATAAAGAATTTCCCTCTTTGAATACAAGAACAAAAGGTGAAATGAGAACCTGAGTAAAAAATTATCTCTACATGTTAAGAAAGTACAGCAATCCCTAGCAGTACCGTAAATTTTTTATTTTGGCTTTATTGGGGTTCTGGAAAACCTATTCTGCAGATCAATCAAGGAAGTTGGTAAAAACCTGAATGGAGGAAAGGAAAAAATTGGAGGATGGCCCATTGGGAAGGATGGCCGCTGGGATTACTGTGGATTTTCTCTCCTAAACAAGAAAACACACCCACGTGAGTTCAATGCCGTTCACAGAGACTGAGGACCTTCTATATATCAGACTCTCCCTTCGAAAAGAAGCCAAATGAAATACCCTCCTGATCTCAAGCAGCTGATAGCTGAATAGGTGAAAACAGAGCTAATGATTTTAGTATAGCACGGCAAGCCCCCTCCACAGGCATCTAACCCAACCTGTACTTCCCAAAGGACACAGCTGAGCTACGTCTTGAGTAAAAATTAATAACAACTCAGTGCAGTGGCTCAGGGGCATGGAGACTCGGAAACCCCTGTAATGAGTTCACAGTCTGATCCTGGAGAGAAGACAGACGCACAGAACAGTAGGGACCACCAAAGATGGTACGCACAGGCCAGATATTGGAGTTCTAACACATTCAAGTGAGTATTTCCAGTGCCTGGAATGTAGTGTGCAGCATATGTAATATTTGATGCATTAACTAGAAACTGCTCTGAAGGACAAGGGTAAGGCAATCCTAAAGTGCTGATTTCCGAATCAGCAACTCAAGATGAAAAGACTGTAATAGATCAATGCAAGAGAAAAAGATTCCAGTCCTTGAATGAGCTACGTATGGAATCAGATTTCAGAGGACCAACAAAATAGTCCATTTCCAATGGCATGAGGTAGTTTAATCAAGAATTGTATTCTTGGGCACTGTGAACTTCATCTCAGGAAATCTTTTTCAAATACCTACTGTGTGCCAAATATTTACTGCAACTCTGGGACATAAACATTAATAAACCAATCCCTGATCGCAGGGACTTCGCTTTCTAGCCAAGGAGAGAGGAAATACACCCTTCATGGATAGCTAATTTCACAGGCTCAAATGTGACGTGTAGGAACCAAAGGAATCAAACAGTTCTGGTTTTAATTTAGATGTGTTGATGAAGGCTCCATGGAAATGAGAGCATTTGACCTCGGCCTTGAATTGTGATTTATGTCTTCAGCAGGAAGAGACAAGGATGTCCTAGGCAAAGGGAACAAAATGAGAAATCGAATAGAACAGTGGTTCTCAACCTTCCTAATGCCGCGGCCCTTTAATACAGTTCCTGCGGGTCACCACCCACAGGTTGAGAATCACTGAAATAGAAGCAGGGCAAAGTTGCTCACACCTTGGAATTGGTGAGGGGTCCGCTGCCTAAGGCCAAGAGGAACGGCTCCTATGAGGAGAGGAGCCCGGGGGTTGAGCTGGACTGGGAGGAGCATCTATCCAGAGACATAAGGAGTCTGGGCCATCAAAGACAATGCTAAATCCACGGAAGTCTAGGTCATGTGGCAGACATCGTTGGGCCCCACCTGTATCCCCTCAGCATATGCTCTTTTGGGATAAGCCAGACCAACTTCCTACTGCTGACACCACAACTCCTTACCTGAGGGCATCCCCTGGCTGCTAGAGCCCCTCTTCCTGCATGCCAACCGGCAGAATGCTAGGGAATTGCTGCCATCTGCCCCCCTCCCCAAGCTGTGAACAAGTCCCCCAGTTCCTGTTCCCCCAGAAGAAACCCCAGGCATCTGCGCCCAGGAGAGACTCCAGCTGGCCGCACTGCTCACTTGCCGACAGTGACTTCCTACCACCCTCTTTCTCCTCCTTGTTCACTTCTCCACTTCCTTTCTGGTGTTTTCCAGGATCACCCCCAAATGTATCATTTGCCCCTGATTTAGAGTCTCAAGGTCTGCTTCTGTGGGGAAGCCAAACTAAGACATTTAAGGTAATTGCCATGAATGACGAACTACACAATTATCAGGAAATAGAGCCCGTGGTCAGCTTGATGATGAAGATACTGCTATTAAGAGGAAACAAAAGAGAGAAGCCAGCAAGGTGGAAAGTGGCAGTCGTGGGCTAAGAAGGCAGCAGGCACAGCAGATGAGAGCTTCGGGGCAAAGGCCATGAACGGGACACACCCGGCCTTTGGTTCAAGGGCAAGTCTCCTGGATTCATGGGCTCATAATCACTTTGATTTTTAAACCCCTCTGAGAAATGGATGAATGCTTTAGACTTTCTATCCAGAAAAATAAAAAAGTGTGTACGAACAATTTTGCCTGGAACTTC
Source organism: Perodicticus potto (assembly GCA_963574655.1). Lineage (NCBI taxonomy): Eukaryota > Metazoa > Chordata > Mammalia > Primates > Lorisidae > Perodicticus > Perodicticus potto. The sequence goes on along the minus strand of CAUYRH010069412.1, from coordinate 7,779 downwards.
GTGAGATTCCCAGACCCCAGCTTAAGAACCCCTGATTAAAGGCTCCATTTGAGGCTGGGCTCTGGGGGCCTTGCTTGCCTGCAGAGTGCCTTAGCCTTTATTCTGTAGGCAATGGGGAGCCAGCAAAGGTTTTTACTATCAGAGAGTTCCCAAGTGGTTATAGTTTTCCATTCTAAATAGAACCCAAGAAATCTGGATGTTTTTAACAGATTGAAAGAGAGATTGGAAAAAAGTGCATAAATAATTGAGCTCCTTGTTGGCCAAAAATATTTGCAACCAGATGCAGTGTAGGCTTCAAAGGCTGCTTGCTGACTGCAGAATCCAGACGCACCTCAGCAAATGCCATGGGAGTCCCTTCCGTAGCCAAATGTTTTGGCCTCAAAAATTCCTGGAGCAGAATGGATGCTGGATGGAGCTGGAAACAAACTTGGGGCAACACAATTGTTTCTATGACCACATCTAAAAGGTCAGGGGCAAAAAGGCCCCTGTTGCAGAGTGGACAGACAGAGAGAGAGAAAGAAGAGGGGGCTGAGAACAGCAGAATCCACTTGAGGGGATAAACAGAGCTGGGAGAGGAAAGCAGAGAAAGCACAGAGAAGGACCTACCAGAAACATAATTCTAGGAAATACAAGCCGATGTGAGAACACAAGAGGAAAGTATAGAGACAGAACAAAAAAATGATAGCAACTGGACTCGAAGGACCTGGAGTACTAACAGGAAGAAAGAAAAGTTAAATTGTTTTTTTAATGAATGAATTTAAAGAATAGCTGTCATTTTTAAGCGTCTACTGTATGCAGAAACTCCATCACTACATATGAGAACCCTACAAGTGCAGTATTACCTGCATGTTACCAGCGAATAAACTGAGACCCAGAAGAGACCTGCACGGGCCTCTGAACAAGTGATGGCAGAAACAGACCCCGAACACAGGTCTGTCTGACCTGGGCTCACACACACTCTCCTGTCGCCTTTATCCCAGAGCTTGCATTGCAGACCAAAAACTACTGAAATGAAAACAAAATGCATGGCTGGGCACCAAAACAAAAAGAAAGAATTCTCCATGCCTGGACTTCTATGGACGAAGAGATGAGGTGATCTCTGAACCATCAACGTCCAGCTCACCTTGACTGGTGCGACCCCACAGCTCAGTCAGGGCAGGACGTGTGGGCAGTGGGAAGCCTGGGTCTGCCAGGGCCAGAAAGGCCTCAGATGGGGTCCTCCAGAGAGACACCCTCAGGTTTCTGGAGTGGCCCATGTCGTGGCAGAAAGAACATGAAGGCTGAACCAGGCCACGAAATTGTGAATCCAACTATTACGTCACTGATGTATCAAACATCTCACAGACTCAGTTTCTTCACTGGTACAAACCAACCCACCTGTTTTTCAGGGCCAATGCCATGATTATACGAAATAGTGGGTTCATTGTGTCTAACATAGCGCCAGTACAAACAAGCTCTCAAAAATTCAGAATTTTGCATTTCAGCATCCTTTCTTTACCCTTCTCTTATATTTAAGTCTCTTCTTTTTTAATCTGCCCTGCAAACCCACCACCAAGGCATGCCAGCACCCCAGTTACAGCTCCTTCCTTCATTTCACTTCAATACACAGATATTTAGTGTCTACTGGAATAGGAGAGCAAATTTTCCTGGAATTGTATAGCTTACAAAACTTCCACCTCGGTTGCAACATTTGACTTTAGCATGCACCTGGAAGTGAGCACACAGGAATTCCTGCCCCTTGGTTACCCACGTCGGAAAAAGGCTTAGGAGAGTACATGTGATGTGCTCAACTCATACAGCAAATTAAGAGTGGGGCTGGCTTAAAGGAACAGTGTCAAAAATTATACAGGTGACTTGGGCAAGTTACTTGCCTTCTTTGGGACTCATTTCCTGGTCTTCTTTGTAAGGTCGTTTAGGATGGCTATGTCCAAGACCCCTTCCTACTCTGATCTTCAAGAATTCTACCCCAATTACATGTGACAACAATCCAGCAGAAACTGTCACTGGTCTACACACAGCAGCCCCAGGTGCTTTGATTTCCACCTGCCTGGTGGGAGAAAGTCACATCTCTGCCATTAGTGGGTTTCCTTCCTGAGCAGACCTGTTGATCATTCTGCCAACAAATGTTTGATGAGTGCCTGCTGTGTGTCAATTATTAATATAATAATAGAGCTGAGGATACAAGTTTAAACAAGGAAAAAATCGCTGCTTTCCAGGAGCTCATAGTCCATGGCTAATTAAGAAAGAAAATGGAGAGTTACACAGTATCAGTTACAATGCTGTCACTGCAAATAATAGACATACAAACCCTAACTGCCAACGTGACCTGACATCTGTGCAGCTTGTATTATCTTATGCAAGTTCAAGGTAGAACTCCTTTAAGAATGGTTTATGCAGTGGCTCAATGATGTTATTAAAACTCAGCTTCTTCCCATCCCCAGCATATCAGTACTCGAGTGCACTAGACCTTCTCATGGACACAGCACGGCTCCCTTGGCTCCAAGAACTCACACATGGAGTAACAGAGGATAAAGAGGAAGCTGAGGAAACAAGAGCAAATCCTCTCATATGTCTCTTCGTGGGTAAGGAAACGTTTCCCAGAAGCCCTCAGATCTCTGCTCTTAGCCCACTGGCCATTATTGCATTATTGCCCATCCCAAACCAGCAACAGAAAAAGGAGCTTCCATGAATAGATGATTGTAACTTATTCCTAGAGCTGGGTGGGGTCTCCTCTCCTGGGTTGTGTGGGAAAGAGATAGATGAATCAAATCAAGGTCTTCTAGCAAGGAGAAGAAGTGGAATGGCTATTGGGAGGTGACCAACACCTGCAGCACACAATTCACCACTTGTGTGAATATTACAGAAGCCCAAGATGCACATAGGACAGGCTTGGTCACTGTGTCTGAGGGAGCCTACATGAGCTGAACTGAAAACAGAAAGGCATTGCTTTTTAATGTTTTGTTTTGTTTTATTTCAGACAATATGAGGGTACAAACTATTAGCATTGCTTGCATTTGTTAGGTAAAGTTGAAGTTGTGGCTGAGCCCTTCACCCAGGGCTGTCTACCATTATGTTGTGCCCATTAAATGAAAGCTAAACCATCCCCCTTTTTCCTGCCCTCTCCCTCACCCTTGAATTTAATTGTTTTTCACTCATGTGAGTGTACAGGTTTTTATTTGTTGGTTTCATATTAGTATCAAGAACATTGACTTGGTTTTCCATTCTTCTGATATTTCACTAAGAAGAATGTTTTTCAACTCAATCCAGGTTAATGCAAAAGATGTAAAGTCTCCATCTTTTTGTGGCTGAATAGTATTCCACAGTATACACATGCCACTGTTTATTAATCCATTAATGAGTTGATGGGCACTTGGGTTGATTCCGCATTGAGGCAATTGTGAATTGAGCCACAATGAACATTCAAGAGCAAATGTCCATCTGATAAAATGATTTTATTTCCTCTGGGTAGATATCTAGTAATGGGATTACAGGATCAAATGGGAGGTTTGCTTTTAGCTTTTTGAGGAATCTCCATGCTTCTTTCCATGGAGGTTGTATTAATTTGAAAAGCAGTGTGAAAGTGTTCCCTGCTCTCCACATCCAGGCCAGCATTTGCAGCTTTGAGACTGTGATATGGGCTTTTCTCACTAGGGTTAGGTGATATCTCAGGGTGGTTTGATTTGCATTTCCCTAATCATTGGAGAAAAGGTATTGCTTTTAAACACTAGACTTTCAGTTGAGGTTTGAGGCAGCGCCAGAAGTGGGCCTGATTTGGGGTGAAGCAGTGATATTTACAGACTCTCACGTGCCTTTGGCATCAGCTGACTGGAGCGGAATATTGTTAGCCCCTTGCAGCAGTCTCCAAACCAGGGCTCAGAGCCAGGGGAGACAGGGCCCCCGAAAGGAGGGCAGGTCCCTGAAGGAACTAGAAAGGTCAACTTTCTAATCACGAAACCAGAGTCAGGATTTAACGTGCTGTGATTCCAGGGCTATGGCATCTATACGCAGCCTTGAGTTTTAATCCAAGCTCTGCTATTTATTAGGAATATCATGTAAACTCTTTGGGTCTCAATTTCTTGTTCTGTAAAATGGGGCTGTCTATTTGGCTGGTAGAGATTAAAAATGATACATGCAAAGCAGTAACAAAGTGCATGGTGCACATAGTAAGTGGTACCCACTATCATTACTAGAAGAAAATGCAAATAGAAATGGATCAAGAAGGACAGAATCAAGGGATGGACAACCCTGTGAGCTATAAATTCAGAGTGCAAAATTCAAAATTAAATCCTATTCTCATATTTCTCTGCGCAAAATCCCATTATGACGCATTGCCTCATTGGATCTTTACAATCAAGGTATATTGGGACCCCCCCCACTGATCGAAAGAGATTCAAATGACATTTCAGCCAGATCACATAGCAAGCAGAGGACAGGCTGGGATTCTGCTCCCACCTCTGCCATCAGCTCTCCCTGACCCAGCACTCTGCTTCTGTTTGTGCCAGGGCCCTGCACAGGTCAGTCAGGATCACAGCAGCCACAGCAGGCCACGGAGAGGGCGAGGTGGGATGCCTCCAACATACGCTCATGGTTCTAGAAATCCCAGGGTGCACATAGGACCATTAATTTATTTACTAAGCAAATATTTGAATGTCCACAAATTAGTTGTAGGCCCTGGGGATACAATGAGCAATAAGACATATTTTATCCTTGTCCTTAGAGAGCTTCAGTCTAGTATTAAAAACTACCAAGTAATTAAAAAATTTCAGTAAAGTATCATCCACAGGAGCACAGCCTAGTGGGATTAGTCTTTAGTCCCCTAGTGGGATGTTTCTTCATGTCTTTGAAGGCCTCCAAAAGGAGCTGGTGCTCTTGAAGAATGGGAGAACGCAGCCAGGGAAAAGAGTTCTGTAAGCAGAGGGGAGAGCAAACAGATAAGGATTTAAATTTTAAGTTCAGATAAACAACAAGTACTTTTTAACATAAGTATAACCCAAATATTGCATAGCACATACTTATACTAAAATATGTGGGTTTTTGTATCTAAAATTTAGCAAAAGAGTAAGACTCTTTTTTATTTATCTCAAAAAAATAAGAAAAAATTCCAATTTAGCTGTGTAACTCTAAGCCAGAGGTGAGAGAAAATGATTCATTCAGCAAACTAAAAGTAGGTACTCAGAATCACAGCATTAGAGACAAAAGAAAGTGGCTGGGAATTCATTTTCTCAGGACTCTCAGGCTTCCAGTGAGACTTGGCTGCAGGTTAAAAAGTCAGAAACAGTGAGATGCCAAGACCAATCTATCCCAGGGTGCACATAGGACCATTAATTTATTTACTAAGCAAATATTTTAACCTGCAGCCAAGTCTCACTTCTAACTAATTTGTGGACATTCAAGCTCTCAAAAATTCAGAATTTTGTACCCCTTGATTGCACTAATGTACGCAGCTATGATTTAATAATAATAAAAAAAAGAAACCAATCCATCATTAGATCACTCGGTCTAAGTCTCCTTTAAAGTCTTTGTCCAGAGCAGTGTGTCTTAAACTTTATCATTCATCAGAATCTCCAGGAAGGCTGATTAAAGTATTGATCACTGGGCTGACCCCAGAGATTTTTATTCGGTGCGTCTGGGGTGAAGCCTCATAAATTGCATTCTAACAAGTTTCTAGATGTTGCTAATGCTAAATGCTTCAGGGCCACACTTTTAAAACCATTAGCCCAAAGAAAAACCCCAGAATTTATATCAGGGCTCTCAAATTCAAGTATACATAAGAATCACCCAGGTGACCAGCTAAAAATGAAGTTCCCATCTCGTCCCCGTGAAATATGCTCAGACTCAGAGATGATGCTGATGTAGAAGGCGCGTGCTGCCCTGATGGAGAAAAACTGACGGTTCAGTCCTGTAATGGTTTCTTTTACTTGATATGCATATACTTCTTTTTTGCAGTTTTTGGCCGGGCCGGGTTTGAACCCACCATCTCCAGCATATGGGGCCAGCGCCCTACTCCTTTGAGCCACGGGAGTTAACATAAGATGTTAACATACATCTTAACTACAGTAGCCCTACTCTGCTAGGATTAGAAAATATTCCCTTTATCTGTTAGACCAGCCTCTCTTTACTTGCTTCCCCACCTCTCACCTACACACAATTCCCAAACCTCTACTGTCTACCTTCTACTCTCTACCTCCATGGGATCAACTTTTGTAGCTCCCACATGGGTTATTTGTCTTTGCGTGCCTGGCTCGTTTCACTCAGCATAATTCCTCCCATGTTATTACAAAAGACATGGTGCCACAGCTGGGCTATTGTGAATGGTACTACAAAAGCACAAAGGTGCAGGTATCCCTTTGATATACTTATTTTCTTTCTTTGAGATAAATATCCACTAGTAGAATTGCTGCATTTTATTGTAGTTTTACTTTTAGTTTTTTTTTCTTTTTCTTTTTTTTTTTTTAGAAATCTCTTGCTTTAGGTAGTAGGGCCATTTTAAAACTATTGATTCTTTCAATCCATGAGCATAAAGTATCTTTCTACTTTGGGGGTGTCCTCTTCAATTTATTTTCATCAATGGTTTACAGTTTTCATTACGGAGATGTTTTCCTTTCATTCTTAGGTATTTTATTTTATGTGTAACTATGGTAAATCAGATTACTTTCTTCATTTCCTTTTCAGATAGTTCACTGCTGCACAAGGAATGCTACTGATTTTTGTTTGTTGATTTTTTATCTCGCAACTTTACTGAATTTTTTTATCAGTTCTAATTTTTTTATTGAATCATAGCTGTGTACAATAATTCAGTCATGGGGTACAGTGTGCGGGTTTCACATACAATCTGAGATACCTTCATCAACCTGATTGACATAACATTCATGAGATTTTCTCATTTACTATGTGAAAACATTTTTGATCCGCATTTAGAAGTTTTCTCCTGACCCTTCAAATATGCACCACGAGTGGAGTCTTTAGGTTTCTCTAGATACAAGATCATAGTATCTGCAAACAATGATAAGTTGACTTCTCTCTTTCCAATTTGGATGCCCTGTATTTCTTTCTGTTATCTTTAGCTAGAACTTCCAGCACTATGTTGAATAGCAGTGGTGAAAGTGGGCAGCCTTGTCTGGTTCCAGGTAGTAGAGGAACAAGACATTTCCAGTTTTTTTGCCATTCAGTATGATACTAGCTGTCGGTCTGTCACGTATGTCCTTTATCATGTTGAGGTGAGTTCCTTCTATTCCCATTTTATTGAGAGCTTTTATCACAAAGGGATGTTGAATTTTACTGGATGCGTTTTCAGCATCAATTGAAATGATCATATGGTTTTTGTCCTTCATTCTGTTTATATGATGTATCGCGTCAATTGATTTGTGTATGTTGAACTATCCTTGCATCCCTGGGATGAATCCTACTTGATCATAATGAATAATTTTTGTAATGTTTTGTTGAATTTGGCTTGCTAGTATTTTATTGACAAGTTTTGCATCTACGCATATGAGTGTCAGAGATATTGACCTAAAGTTTGTTATTATTGTATCATTGTCTGGTTTTGGATATCAAGGTGGTTCGAGCATCATAGAATGAGTTTAGAAGTATTCCTACCTCCTTAACATTTTGAATAGTTTAAGTCAGTGGTTCTCAACCTTCCTAATGCTGCGACCCTTTAATACAGTTCCTCATGTTGTGGTGACCCCCAACCATAAAATTATTTTCATTGCTACTTCATAACTGTAATTTTGCTACTGTTATGAATCATAATGTAAATATCTGACATGCAGGCTATAT
>CAUYRH010069411.1:0-91017 GCA_963574655.1 Perodicticus potto | reverse complement strand
TACAATATAAAAGAAAATGCCACGAAGGGTATGTTAAACAGTTTGATGAAAACATTTCAGATTGTATATGAAACCAGCACATTGTACCCCTTGATTGCACTAATGTATGCAGCTATGATTTAATAAAAAAAAAAAAAAAGAATATTTAATTTGGGAGTCCCTTAAAAAATCATACATGTGTATATTAATTTCTTCAAAAGTGAAAGAATAGTTTAAAGATGTTTCTCAAACCACATATTTTCTATGAAAGATATTACTTTAATTTATATTTTACCTATGTAATACATGTACATGTATAAAAATCAAGTACTATTAAAAGACTCCTACTCCTACTCCCACTTCTCTTAGTCCCCCAATCGCACCAAATACTATAGCTCAAAGCAATTGCTCTTAGCTTTTTCTTTTAGTAATTAAGTACATATCTTAAGATTGGACACATATGCACATTTCTATATATAAGTTATTGGTGTCCTATTATGGATGATATGAATGAGATTGAGCTTTATTCCACCACCCTACATTTCAAAAATATACACATTTGTTTCCCTATCCATCCGATATAGTCATATCAAAATTTTCACTTAAATCAATAATTGATAATTGATATGACTATAGAAATATTTTTTACTACTGAACCAAGTGGTGTATTTCAATTATGTTTCCTCTCTCTTTTACTTTTTTGTTTTTTCTAGAGTCATTTCTTTCTTTAGTATTACATTGGCTTGGTTTTCTATATATTTGTAGTTGTTTTTCGCCGAATCTTATAACAGATTTGTCAAATGTCTATCAATTTTCAAAAATATTTATGCACATCAGGCTCAGCACCTATGGCTCAACGGGCTAAGGCACCAGCCATGTACACCTGAGCTGGCAGGTGCAAATCCAGCCCAGGCCTGCCAAACAACAATGACGGCTGCAACCAAAAAATGGCCGGGCGTTGTGGTGGGCACCTGTAGTCCCAGCTACTTGGGAGGCGGAGGCAAGAGACTCGCTTGAGCCCAGGAATTGGAGGTTGCTGTGAGCTGTGATGCCATAGCACTCTATCCAGGGTGACAGCTTGAGGGTCTGTCTCAAAAAAAAAATAAAAATAAAAAATAAAATTTTTAAGCACATCAAATAATCTATTACTTTTGTACTTTTTTCTTTGAAGTTCTCCCTCCATAGCCTTCTGTTTCAATCTGGATTAGTAACTTTCTGTAAAGCTAGTAGCCATTTGTCATTCTTTCCTTCAGCACACTTTCTACTTAGATTCCATTTCCTGAATCCCATGACTACCTATTTTGTGGTTCCCTCTTTGGTTCTACTTTGTTCTCTTGATTTCTTTCATTATGATTTTCATACTTTTCTGAAGAGAGGAGAGAAAAGCACATGTGTTCAATCTTCTATATTTAACCAGAAGTCCTAAATCACATTTTCTTTAGAGTCTGTTTACATTGAGGTAGCCTTTTTTAATGGGATTAGATTTGCTTTTATTGACTTAAAAAAAAAAAAAAAAGCATGGTTACTACAACTGCAATTTAAAATTTTCTCCATCAGCAGTTAACATCTAACTGATAGATTATGTATACTTATAATTTGATCATCATGGCTACTTGCTATACAGTAATACACATTCCCAATGGCCTGCAGTTGGCTGACTTAAAACAAAGCATTTCTGCTACTTTTCAGTGTCTGTGCAGAAGCTTTAAATATGTTTGGGTAAAAGCAACTTTCTTCTTTCCAATACAATCTATTCTTTCAATGCATATTTTGCTGCAATCAGTGGCTGTTTCCTCCATTAAAGAAATACAGCAGGCTGGGCATGGCGGCTAACACCTGTAATTTTAGAACTCTGGGAGGCAAGGCAGGAGGATTGCTTGAGCTCATGAGTTCAAGACCAGCCTGAGCAAAAGTGAGACCCCATCTCTACTAAAAATAGAAAAACTGAGGCAAGGGGATAGATTGTTTGAGCCCAAAAGTTGGAGGTTGATGTGAGCTATAACACAATGGCAATCTACCCAGGGAGAAAGCTTGGGACTCTGTCTCAAAAAAAAAAAAAAAACAGGAAAAGAAAAAGAAGAAATATGGCAGAACATATATAACATTTAAGACATTGTCCCACTTTGTCACCCTCAGTATAGTGCTATGGTGTCACAGCTCACAGCAACCTCAAACTCATGGGCTTAAGCAATTCTCTTGTCTCAGTCTCTCAAGTAGCTGGCACTACAGGAGCCTGCCACAACGTCCGGCTACTTTTTTATTGCAGTTGTCATTGTTGCTTAGCTGACCCGGGCTGAGTTCAAACCCACCAGCCTTGGTGTATGTGGTTGGCGCTGGCAACCACTGTGATACAGGTGCCGAGCCAGAATCTATTTTATTATTGAAAAGAATTTAGTAATAGGCCAGGCATAGTGGTTCACACCTGTAATATCAGCATTTTGGGAGGCCAAGGTGGAAGCTTCATTTTAGACCAGGAGTTTGAGAACAGCCTGGGCAGTATAGCAAGACCACACCTCTAGTTTTCTTAAAAAAACAAAAATAAGGCTGGGTATGGTGGCTCATGCCTGTAGTCCTAGCACTCTGGGAGGCAGAGGCAGGTGGATTGCTTGAGCTCATGAATTCAAGACCAGCCTGAGCAAGAGCAAGACTCTGTCTCTACTAAAAATAGAAAAACCGAAGCAAGAGGATCAATCGCTTGAGCTCAAGAGTTGAAGGTTGCTGTCAGCTATGACACCATGGCTCTCTACCCAGGGCAAACAGGTCAATATTTTAAAAAAAAATTAATATTGTATATACTCACAAAACATTTATAATTTTCATTGGATTTTTGATAAAAAATTAAGTAGAGATTCAGAAATTTAAAAATGTATACACGTCAAATACTAGACACATTATGATAAAAGAAAAGATAAAAACCTTCTGTATAAGAAGAGGCTTCTAACTTCTATAGGTAAAAGTTTGGTAGAAAATTCTTTTCCCAGGAAGTACCCATAGCTCAGTGGGTAGGGCGCCAGCCACATACACCAAGGTTGGTGGGTTCGAACCCAGCCCAGGCCAGCTAAAATGACAATGACACTGCAACCCCCCCCCAAATAAATAGCCAAGTATTATGGCAGGCGCCTATAGTCCCAGCTACTTGGGAGGCTGAGGCAGGAGAATAGCTTAAGCTCAAGAGTTTGAGGTTGCTGTGAGCTGTAGCGCCACAGCACTCTACCCAGGGTGACAGCTTGAGACTCTGTCTCAAAAAAAAAAAAAAATAGAAAAGAAAAGAAAATTATTTTCCCTATAACTAACAGTGGAGAAAAGTTCAGCTTAAGCCTTTTTCCCCACCCAATAAAAACATAAGAGTGATGGGCGGCACCTGTGGCTCAAAGGAGTGGGGCGCCAGCCCCATATGCCGGAGGTGGCAGATTCAAACTCAGCCTCGGCCAAAAATGGCAAAAAAAACCCCTAAAAGTGAGTCTACTGTATGTGGGGCAGCAGAGGGGTATGAAGAAAAGCTGCTAAAAAAAAAAAAAAAACTATTCCCTAAATCAATTTACCAGGTTATTCTGAGTACGCAGAACCTACATTACATACATTGGAATAACACTGATTATTTTTGAGAGTTAACAATCTGGCTGGTAGCCATTGCACAAGCCCATAGCCCCAGCAACTCAGGAGGCTGAAGCCAGACCCCTTGACCCCAGAAGTTCTAGTCCAGCCCAAGGAACACAGAAACACCCTGTATCTAAAACACAAACAAAAAGGAACTGACAATCCAAGATAGCAATAATAATACAAATGAAAGTAAAGAATATTGAGGTAATTCAATGAGAAAAAGCATTCCAAACTCGAGGGCTTTTAAACCTGTTTACTTTAATCCCATTCTGAATTTATATAATGGTAAATTATGATGATGATGATGATGATGATGATGATTTTGAGATAGAGTCTCACTCCATCCCTTTGTGTAGAGTGCCATGGCATCAAATTTGAACAAACTAAAATTCTTGGGCTCAAGAGATCCTCTTGTCTTGCTTCACCTTCCCAGGTAGCTGAACTACAGATGTACACCACCAGGCATGGCTAGTTTCTCTATTTTTAGTAGAGATGAGGTCTCACTATTGCTCAGGCTGGTCTCAAAATTCTGAGCTCAATCAATCCACCAGCCTAGGCCTCCCAGAGTGTTAGAATTACAGGCATGAGCCACTGCACTTAGCCTTATATAATGATAAAGTAAAACCAATTTTTTAAAAATTACATCCATTACATTGTGTGTTAAAAAAACTAATTACATAACAAGGTATTTATTTGACGGTAGGACGTTTAATTTTAGTTAGTAAAGTCACTTTACCACTTAATTTTAAAGCAATCAATGCATAAAGATACATACCTTAATAGTCATGAAAAGGAAAGAAAGGGGAACATCTACTCATAAAAATGCAATGTATGGAAGCATGAGGAGAGAGCAACTTCTCAGCTATATGATATGTAGTAATATTTTTTTTCATGGTCCACTATAACAGAAATTATTAATTCCTCTTTAACTAAAACTGTAGCGGTAGAGTGTTTCTCCCCTTTGGAAAGACACTACCAACTAGTTTTGTCATTAAGTAATCCTGGTAGCCGTAATAATATAAAAATATAATTGTTAAGTCAAACACCATAATCACAGTTGTGCCCAGAAACAGATTGTGACTGTGTCTATTGTCTTTCTCACTAGGGTGTCTCTTTTGTCAATTTCCTATTGTTTGAAATGACCTACACCAATAAAGTTTTTTTGGGGGGGGTTGTCTTCATTTGGTTGACTATACAGATTTAATTGCAAAACTAGTATTGTGGCTGCTTTATTTTATTTATTTATGTATTATTGTGGGGGAATCTTGGATGGTAAATTGAGCCAGGTTACACTGCTTGTGATTTCTGAGTGAAATCCCTCTATTAATAGTGTCCCACCCCCAAGTGGCGTGTCACACATTGTAGCACCACAACCCCCTCCCTCCTTCCCTCTCTCCTGTTCCCCATACCTCCTACCCCCACCATGTACTAGCATCAATTGTCCTCGTATCAGAATTGAGTACATTGGATTTTTGCTTCTCCATTCTTATGATACTTTATTAAAAAGAATGTATTTCAACTCCATCCAAATTAATACAAAAGATGTAAAGTCGCCATCATTTTTAGTGGCTATTTAGTATTCTATGGTATACATATACCACAGCTTGTTAATCCATTCCTGGATTGGTGGGCATTTAGGTTGTTTCCACAATTTGGTAATTGTAAATTGAACTGCAATAAACAGTGTGGTGCAAATGTCCTTATGATAAAATGATTTTGTTTTCTTCTGGATAGATGCCCAGTAAGAAGATTGCAGGATCAAATGGGAGGTCTAGTTTCAGTTCTCTGAGGGTTCTCTGTACTTCCTTCCAAAAGGGTTGTATTAATTTGCAGTCCCACCAGCAGTGTAAAAATGTTCTTTTCTCTCCACAACCACGCCAGCATCTGCAGTTTTGAGACTGTGATGTGGGCCATTTTCACTGGGGTTAGGTGATATCTCAGGGTGGTTTTGATTTGCATTTCTCTGATAATTAGGGATGATGAGCATTTTTTCATTTTTTCATATGCTTGTTAGTTATTCATCCATCTTTTTTAGAAAAGGTTTTATTCATTTCTCTTGCCTGCTGATATAAGGGATTATTGGTTTTTTGTTGTTGTTGCTTAATTTAGTTCTCTGTAGATTCAAGCTTTTGTCCATTTCATAATATGCAAATATCTTTTTCCATTTTGATGGTTGTCTATGTAGGTACTTTAAATTACTGAAATCCATAACTTAATACAAGGTACATAATATTTTGTTGCCTGAATGATCACTTAGAATGTCTTCTTACTAGTCTTACCTAGCATCATAAGGGGTATTCTTTGTTTGCTTTTTGTTTGGGGGGACTGTTCTTCCTCTGTCACTCAGACTGGAGTGCAGTGGCCTTATAGCTCACTGTAACCTACAACTCTTGGATTCAGGCAATCCTCCCATCTCAGCCTCCTGAGTAGCTGGGGCTATAGGCATATACTATCATGCCTGGCTAATTTTTCTATTTTTTGTAGAGATGGGGGTCTCATTCTTGTTCAGGCTGGTCTCAAATTCCTGGCCCCAAGTGCTCCTCCCACCTTGGCCTTAGCTTTCCAAAGTGCTAGAATTACAAGCATGAGTTGCTAGTATCATAAGTTTTGATCATGTTCCTGTACCCTATTTTGGATGTGTAATTCAAATATTCAACCCTGACCATTCCTAGTGCTGACCTGGGTTTGTCATCTGGTGTTGCTAAACAGTCTTTACCTCTTTTTCAGGTTTCAAATATGTACAAACATTGGGAAAATATGATGTTGCCACATAAAGACATGGGGCTTTGAACAATTTTATTATGGACTCTCACATGCAGTTAGAACGTGCAAGGGCATGAACACATTCATGGTGTGGACAGACTTTAGGTCACTCTATGATCTCTGCCTCCAGGGATTCAACTCCTTGTACAATCTCCTTTTGAGTGTGGGTATGCTCTGTGACTTGCTTCTGACCAAGAGAATACAAGCAGTCCCTGGGTTACAAACAAGACAGGTTCTGTAGGTTTATTTGTCTTAAGTTGAATTTGTATATAAGTTGGAACAGACACATTTACCTATTACCTATAATAGCTTCCATTCCTAAGTACAAGTCCTACATCAGTTGGACGTTTGTAACTCAGCACTGCCAGTAGAGCAAAGGTGATGTTGCATGACTCCTGGGGTTATTGTACTTCACACCTCTTCAGGACTCTGTCTTGGTGACACACTCACTCTAGACGCTTTCCTTCCTAGCTTGCTGAAGTGAGCAGACACATGGCATGGAACTGTTGGCAGCTTCTGGAAACTGAGAGCAGCCTCCAGCTGACAAACAGTAAAAACACAGGACTTTAGTCTTATGGTCACAAGAAAATGAACTGTACTAACAGCCTGAGTAATGAATGATCTCAGAAGTGTAGTCTTCACAGTTAAGCCTCCAGGTGAGGCTGTAGCACAGCCAGTATGTTGATTCTAGCTGAGTAAGAGCCAGCTAAGCCATGCTGGAATAGACACTGTGTGGAAATAAATGCGCCTTATTTTAATTTTCTAAGTTTGTGTTAATTTATTGCATGGCAATGGAAAATAAATATACTTTCACTCCAGTAGTGAACAAAATTAAAAACAAAAAGTGGAAATATATGCAGGGTGGTGCACCTATATATATAAAAATCTTATATATGTATGTATACATATATATATATATAGACACACACACACATATAGAAATATATATGCAGCTCAGTGAATTCAAGGAAGCCTTGATAAACTAAATTCCAGAGAAATACAGGCTGTGGCCTCCAAATGTGGGAAAGGATCTGATCTGTGTGGGGGTGAGTGGAGAAGCAGGCCTGCCACATATTGGGAGACCTTTCAGAGTCAAGAAGACTTGGGTATTCGGAAGGTACTCTAGTAATATTCAAACAATTAATACCTGAGCAATAATTATTGGACCTTTTAAATATTCCGGCTTTTAAATATTTATGTTGCAAAAAAATCATATGACCTTATATTTATATAATAATAGATAATACATGTTTCATATATGTTACCCCTGTCCCATTTTACAGATGACCAAAAGATTGAGACACAAAGATTGTAGATGGCATGCCTAAGGTCACATAGCCACCTATAGGTGAGAAAGTCAAGATTTGAACGCTGAGCCCAAGTCTAGGTCCCTTTCCACCAAGGCATAGCTGTATCCGTATATCACGCTGTCTCTACCAATTCAGGTCTTCTATTTTATTCTGAAGTTCTACCCTAATTTCTCAGGCCCATGTTAGCTATTACTTCAGTTGGGATGTTACAAGTTCGGTGCCCCGGAAAGTGGGTTCTGAGAATGTCGTGTAAGAAGAGCACCTAGAAGCGCCTTCAGAATCCAAACCAGGAAGCCAGGTTTGTCATGCAGTCACCGGGAAGACTCGGCTGATCTCTGAAGCTGAGATGCTGCGGGAAGTTTGACGTGGGGCAGATGTGGACCTTTATCCCCAGCATTAGATCCAGGCTGTCCTTATAAAAGAAACATGAAAGTGAGTGTGGCAGCTCACTTAATTCTAAGAGTAGGGTGTGAACCAACAACTTTCCAGAAGCAGCAAGTAAGTTTTTCGATTCTGTAGGGGAATCGTACTTCACAGCAGAGCATCTTCTACAGAGGGCTGCTGTTAATGAAACCCATCCTACTTAGGATCTTCTTCCACTTTGATCCTGGCTATTATATTTCTATGCAAGGATTCTCTGTAGAATATTGAAAGGAGCTTAAGAAGGAAATTATGATACCAAGTGTCAATACTAGTGTGAAGAAAAGATGATGTGTGGGACAGTGATGAAGGAACTGGGCCATGCCTAGTGGTGATCCATTTGTCTGGTGGGCAAGGTTTTAAAAACAATTAGCATTAGGTGGCGATCTTTAAAATATCAAGACTTCAGCCCCCCAAAACATCTAAATCTCCAGTTATTCTTAAGGAATTGGAAAAGCAGGTCACAACAGATCTGCACTCTTTTGGCAACATTCTAGTGATAACTATTTCTGTTAAATAGGCATGGGGCAATTCCTCAATTATCTCACCACCTTCTGCTGTATAGATCAGCGGTTCTCAACCTGTGGGTCACAACCCCTTTTTTCCATTTGTAACAAGGCGGCAATCAGGAAGGTTGAGAACCACTGGTATAGATATTTGAGGCTGTCAGCCTTTACTAAAAACCTGAGTGGAAGACCTGAGGAGGAGCTGCTGAGAGAACACTGATCTCTCAAGCACACTCCAAATAACCTGTCTTTGAGCCTCTGGTGCTCAACTCCAGCTCCAGGTTAGAATCACCTCTCAAAACTATTGAGGAGCTTTCCAAAATTCCAGTGGCTAGGCCACATAGCAGATCAATTTAAAAAAATCTCTGATTTCTAAGTTGGGCCTAGAAATCAGTATTTCTGAAACCTCATGAGAGTATGAAATTGTAGCCAAGGTTAAGGATCACAGAAACTAAAGGAGATGCCAAAGAGTGTGATGGCTATGCCTAAAGATTATGCAATTAGTGGCGGCGCCTGTGGCTCAACGAGTAGGGTGCCAGCCCCATATAACAGGGATGGCAGGTTCAAGACTGGCCCTGGCCAAAACTGCAAAAAAAAAAAAAAAAAAAAAAAGATTATGCAATTAAGTTCACAGCAACTGAGTAGTGAAGACCAGGTAGCCTCCTTGGAGATGCCGTATTAGAATACTTTCTGGGTATTTGGGTAGAGCAAAATCGGGTAAGGCATTTTTATATTTTCTTTGCTGTGCAACACTTAACAGTTTAGAATAGTAACAAAGCTTAAAGGAAAATCAAAACAAAACATGCAGCCTAAGAGTTACTTGAAACTGAAGTTCTGGTGTAGTTCTAAATGGAGATTTAATGGCTCGCACCTTGTTAAAAAAAACTATTCTACAGGTGTGCACAGTGTAATTACCGATGGCTCACGCCTGTAATCCTAGCACTCTAGGAGGCTGAGGAGGGAGGATCCCACGAGTTCAAGGCAAGCCTGAGGAAAACAAGACTCCATCCCTACTAAAAATAGAAAGATTATCCAGGGGCTTGTAGTCCCACCTGCTGGAGGGACTTAATGGAGGATTGCTTAAATCCAGGAATTTGAGTTTGCAGTGAGGAACAAAGATGCCACCAAACCTTAGCTGATGAGACAAAGTGAGACTCTATCTCAAACAAAACAAAACAAAACAACCTATTGTACAGAATAGTCAACATACTGATCTTACAAATAACAAAAGGATTTCTAATTATTTCCCCACAATTAAGAAGTAATAAAAAGTTTTTATATTTTTCTTTATTTGTATTAATTTCAGCTGTATCTGCTCAGCCCTCTACGTGTGTGTGTTTGTATGTTGAATTCTTATATTCTTAATTATATGTGCCACCAAGTTTCCTTAGGTAAGCAGGTTGGCATGACGTTCTTTGGAAAAATACTCATAGATCTAGAAAACAAATTTAAATTTCCAAATGAAAAACCTTTCAGAATTCATATATTTTTTCAATAATTTGTGTTTGGTTTGTTTTCCTAGGAATTTGTCTTGCTGTTAGTGGCTCTACAGTCTGTTTCATTAGAACTGCCTCAAATCTACCTGCGGAATAATCTAATTTCTGTAGCTAGAAATTAAAATTAGTACTTTTCCATTAGGATTATTGGGATAATTAAAGACATATTCAAGCACACATAGTCACATACACATTTATCAACTTACAAATGCAGGTAAAAAGAAAGCCCAGATGAATTTTGATCTCGTCTCAGCAAATTTCACCTCAAACCTGAAGTGTGGCCAGAACCAGCCCAGCCGCCAACCAGCAGAAAAACCGTTTGATTTTTCCACATTTAAGTTTCTGTGACAGATCCAAGCACTAATACTGAATTAGTAGAATTTGCTACTTCCAAACACAAAAGACTCTTTGCTTACGTTCACATATTATTTGAGAAGTCAACAGATTAGTCCTTATTGGAAGGAAACCTAACCAGGACCTTCCAACTGGATTCTCCCCTCCTCTTCCATTTACTAAATGCTTCTGACTATGCAAATGCACGCATGTGCATGGCCAACATAAATTTTGGCTAACAATTTCACACTATTGTTTTATTAACAAATACAATTCAAAGTAGAATAATTAAACAGGAACACATTGTAAAGTAAACATTCCAATGACCTTTTAAACTGAAAAGATCTGCTTTACAAACAAAGGGGAGAATGATACAATTACATGACTGTGCTCCTACAGACTTGCTGAATATGTGATGAAGCCTTGACCAGCCAGCAAGTCCTCCCTTCTCTTTCGTCCCAGAAAAGGTTGAAAAGAATAGGACAGCTGTAGTGTCCCCACTTTCAGACCCACTGGTGAATGGAGTGACAGATGTAGAACCAGAGACTCAAATTGGGCAGGCCCTGGTCCCCCCAAAACAAAAGAGGATGACAGTCTCAGAGCCCTATTTACTTCAATAAATTTCTTTTAAAAGCCAGCTGTCTTTTTTATATTTATGATGCTGGTGTCTCAGAACACCATCTTATTTGATAATCCAAGCAAAATACTAAGCAATAGTTTCCCCCTAACTCTTTACTATTATCATTTTATTCTATCTATACTTTAATAAATACATGTTGTATACTTTCGCACTTTGCACAGCTTAAGCATGTCTCAGATGATAAGGGCTACTATAGGTTTGTCTTAGGTATACTCATCAAAAAAATCTGAACAGTAAAAGTTTTACTCTCCAAAATATTTCACATCTGCTATACTTATCTTCCTGTAATACACCAAAGACCCCTTGTTTTTGTCTTCTTGTAACTCCATGTTGACACAAAGTAGCAATTTGTACAAATCTCTAAATACATACCTTATTCTTTAACATACATTATGATTGTGACTTCTGCATTTTAACTATTCTACTCAGGAACTGTAAAGGTCTTGAAATCAGGCATCCATTGCTTATGTTTGTTTGTCTGGAATAGGTGCTCAATATATAGGATGATTTACACATCATCTCATTGGGTCCTCAGAGTCATCTTCTGGAGTTGGCAGTGTGGTGATCTCCCTATTTTATGATAAGCAAACTGAGGTTCAGGCAGATTAAATGAAATATCATATTATCTAATACAGAAATCTGTGAAATTGAAAGTAGAAACCAGTTTTCCCAGTTTAAAATTTGATAGTCATTCCATTCTATTGCATAGACACTCCAAAAGTATAGGAAAACATAGCAATTTTATTTAGAAATATTTCTGTTTTCAACTTCTTTCAGTTGATCAGCATTAAAAAATTTCTCAAGGACAGAGACAATAATAACAAAACCAGGTATTACTATTTATATTATGTATTTCTTAAGCTTAAATTCTGATTAAACCAATTCATACTGCAGTTCTGTATTTAGTTAAGACTAACACAGCCATTGACATTTTTGCTTTGCCTTGAAACTAGCTTTAGAATATGAAGACTTCGTTGAAATACAGTAGAAAGACTCATGTTAAAAAAATCTGAACTACATAAGAATAAAAGAAAACATTAAATGATATTTAGAATAATCAAAGTAACAGTGATTCTGACCCAAGGAGGTAATTATATGTATAAAATTTAATGTTCCTGCTAATTTTTACATACAGCTGTATAAATTTCACACCTAACAAACTGCAAAAATTCATCTACATTTATTTGTAAGATGGTTTTAAGCTCCAGGAATTTCATGCAGTTAGAAGTTGATTTTCTATAGAAAAAAGAATAATGCTAATGAGTGAATATTAAATGTAAGGCACTAACACTACAGAGGTAAATATGTAATTACATACATTTCCAAAAGTGGGATAAATCACACTTTGTTATGTAATAATTCAAGAACTTGTAAGAGAGAAGATATACTTGATAGTCTTTGGCTAATTACTTTTAATTAGCATGTCTATATTATAAAAACATATTAGAATATTTAAAATTAAGCATGTAAAATTATTCAACACAGAAAAAATACAGATCTTTAAAGCTAGTGAAGGACCACCATTGGAAAAATGAGAGGTTTTACTTCTTTTACCTACCCATAAAGGCTAAGTCTAGACACTCATAATTATACCAATTAATTGGCTATTTTGGCTAAATTATGTAAATTGTCTTTATACACTTCTCAAAGTACATAACTACCAATGCTATTTTCACTTCCGTCAAGTCTACACTAGCTAACAAAATGAAGTGGATAATTAAAACAATTATTTTGATAACTTAGATCAAGCATTAATTAAGGTAAAAGCAGAATTTTTTTTTGTTTGGATTGAAATAAAAACGTTTTGTTTGTGTTCTACAAGCATGTCAAAATGGTTATGTTGGGCGGCGCCTGTGGCTCATCAAGTAGAGCACCAGCCCCATACACCGAAGGTGGCGGGTTCTAACCTGGCCTTCCCCGAACTGCAAAACAGAAAAATAGCCGGGCGTTGTGGTGGGTGCCTGTAGTCCCAGCTACTTGGGAGGCTGAGGCAAGAGAATCGCTTAAGCCCAGGAGGTGGAGGTTACTGTGAGCTGTGTGACGCCATGGCACTCTACTGAGGGTGATAAAGTGAGACTCTGTCTCTACAAAAAAAAAAAATGGTTTTGTTTCTACGTTGTTTCTGAAATCTGACTGTTTAACGATTTCTGAATCAGATTCTCAAGTTCTAAAATCCCCAAAATGCCAAGGTGCTAGAATATTTTAGAAGTGTTTATGCCAATACAGGTTTAAACCACATTTCCTACCTTTATAGACAAGATTGATAAGATTTATGAACATTCTGCACACAAAAATAAAGCCACTGGAATGCTTTTAAAAAGTCAACAAGGGCGGTGCCTATGGCTCAGCGAGTAGGGCGCCAGCCCCATATACCGAAGGTGACAGGTTCAAACCCCGCCTGGTCGAACTGCAAAACAAAAAGATAACCGGGCATCGTGACCGGCGCCTGTAGTCCCACCTACTCAGGAGGCTGAGGCAAGGGAATCGCCTAAGCCCGGGAGTTGGAGGTTGCTGTGAGCTGTGTGACGCCACGGCACTCTACCGAGGGCGATAAAGTGAGACTCTGTCTCTACCAAAAAAAAAAAAAAAAATCAACAAGAATGTACTCTTTATGTTGGTGTTATGGTTTTGTGAAAGAATGACCTTTTATCAGGAGAAGTACAGCATGTTGAACTACTTAGGAATGAAGTGCAGTGATGTAACTTACTTTAATGGATAGGAAGGTGAGCATATGTGTATGTGCAACAAACAAACAAATAAATATATCCCACTAACATCTAGTGGGACACAATCAATTGATGTCTGTCTAGAGAGAAAACTTAAGCAATTGTCACAAAATGTTAACAAGTGGGAACAAGGGTGTTCATTGAAATTAAATGTTTCATTGTACCATAATGTCAACTTTTCTGTAAGTTTGAAGTTTCTCAAAATAAAAGTTGGGGAAAATGTACAATTTAGGCTTCATATAAAATAACTAGTAAATATTCACTATCCATCAAATCCCCATGAATATGATACCCCTGAGACTGAAAATGTTGCAGTACCTCATTTCTTAAAACCATACTGTGAAATCTATACTGAAAGATCCTTTCCAATAGGCCTTAAGTGAGCACTTTAAAATATTCCCAAGGTTTCCCATGCAGGGTATAGTTAAAGAGCATTCCACTTGAGATCCTTGCCTGAAAGGCCCTATAGAATTGCAAAGTATCATTATTAAGCAAATGTTCCTGGGCCCTTGGGTGGTTCACTTAAAACACATTTCACTGTATTGAATATTCAATGCCAAAAGCACACTGTTCAGAGTTAAGATTTGCAATTTAAACCCAGTTGGGAGAAGTAAAAGGTTCTTGTAATTTGCCTATACTGTACTGCATTGATGTAATAGCTTTCATTGATAATTAAGCCCCCAAAATATGAGTTAGATTGTATGAACAATGGAGGAAAGCTAACCTTTCCATTATAGCTTTAGCTCTTGACTTCTTGTATTTAAGATTACAGATGCTCCATTAAATCGATTTTGTGTTTAATCTTCTCTTGAAAAACAGTGAATGCAAGTCCCCAACTTTCTTCCCTTTGAGAGTACCCAAGTATTTGACAATGAAAACTACAAGGCTCAAACTAGATGATTAACACCGCCCACTGTGGATAAGAAAAGTTTAGTGAGTCTCTTTTGGGGTAGTTTCTTCAACTAATTCTCACTAGATTGAATTGTCAAAACATATAACATACTAGGTTTTCAAATAATTTTTTAGAGGAATCAGATTTGAGAGAACAGGGAGTGCATTTAAAATAAGAAGATTACGTATGTTCTCCTTAATACACAGATATGCTTTTGTAAAATGTCAGAGAACGTTTTTTTCAAACATAAAATTGTGCCTTAAAAAAGTTTCATTCAAATCTCTTCTCTGCCTCTTACTGAGTTGTTTTGCTGTTTTTAAATCTTTTTTGATCTCTCAGTAAAACACAAAATAATAGAAATATGCAGAACATAGAACCAAATTTACAAATATCAAAAATGCATAAAGACTAGAAGGTGGGAGATTCTCATTATGTCAAAATGGAATTACTTAATTAACTTTTGAACTTGTGCTTGAGCGAGGAGACCCATCGCCTGGTTTCGGCTCACTCAGGAGGAGAAAAGGCCCCCTAGACTGTGGCTTTCTCTGACTCGACTGTATATACAGCACCAATGCTGTGGGGATTCCACGCTAGCATTTGGTTAAAGCTCTGCGGGAAAATCCAGTCCCTGTTCACTGCAGACCTTACCGTCAAGGAGTCAAAACTACCTTGGCAATGACAGCACAAGCAGTGCCATTTGGGATTTTTGTGGGAGGTCTTCTCCCCACTTCTACAGCGACGGGTGGTGGGGAATCAAAGGCATAGCAGTGGTTGTCCACGTGTGGCACCGGGTTCAGCAGCGCCAGCATCCCAGGAAACTTGTTAGAAATGCAAATTACCAGGCCCCACCCCTGACCTACTTAAGCAGGAACTCTGGGGATGAGCCTAGCCATCTGCGTTTTTAACTGGCCTTCTGGGTGATTCTGAAGTATAATCGCTCACGTAAGAACGAGAATATATTTTCTAAAGGAGCTTTCCAGCCAAGATCTGAAAGGGGTGGCTAGCGAAGCAAGAGGTTCACCTATTGTCCGGGTGGGGTGCATCTCAGGCCGCTGACCTGTCGGCGACCCCCTCCCGCACTCAGGGCCCTGCGCTCCCCGCCCCGGGCCGCCGGGGCTGCCCAGCAGGTGTCAGGTCCGCTGCCCCGGGCCCGGCCGGCCCCTCCCGCGGCCGCGCGTGCCGGCAGCAGCCCCTTTGTCCGCCCCGAGGGCGGCACCTTCCCGCCCGCGGGGTGTGCTAGCCCTCGGGGGGGTGGGAGAGGAGGAGGAACTGGGAGGGAAAGAGGAGGAGCGGGGCGGGCGGCTGAGTGTAGGGGTGGGTAGCCGCCGCCGCGCACCGGACTCCGGTGCCGCCGGCTCTACGGAAATGGGCTTTGTGGCCTTCCTGGAGTCGGAGCGAAACGACCTCCCTGAGCCGGGTGGCGCCTTCCCCGCGGCGGGAGCCGACGGGACCTTCCAAGCCGGGAAGCCCTGGAGGCCAGCGGCGTCCGGGCTGGATGGAGCGCGGAGCCGGCAGCCGAGCTCGGCGGGAAAGCGCGGCTAAGCGGAGGGGAGGGCCAGAGGGTGGGGCAGGCGGGGCTGGGCCGGGGGGCGGCGAAGCCTCCCGCGCCTCCGCCCCCAAAGCCCGCCGCCGCCGCAGCCCGGGCCGCGCAAGCGGCTGGCGAGCGGGCGGGGACGCGCGTGCACCCCGGTAGGCGGCCTGCGCCGGGGGCCGGGAGGTGCCGGACGGCTGGGGCTGGACCCGGACCCGGGACGACGGGCTGTCCCTGGGGCGGGGGATGGGACGGCTGGGAAGGCAGGAAAGGGAGGAGTTGGCGAGCCAGGAAAAAAAGGGAGTGCAAATGTTGTGACTGCTGGGTACGGAAACTATCTGCGTGCAGTCGGAGGACATACGGTCTTCTGGGCTCTAGGAAGATTGTCCGGAAGCCCGACGGCCTCACATCTGAACTGTCACCGTTCCCTCTGACTGCCACACAGACAGCCGTCACTCATACCTTTTCAGTCCTGCGACTGGTGGGGAAAGTTGCCCACTACTCACGTCGTATTCTCGTTTCCTCAGAGGCAGGCTATTAATTAAGCTGACTGCTTTCTTGGGAAGCTTCCGCTCCAGGAAACCCTTGCCAGTTGTCACCATTGGGGGTGAATGTGATGCGAGAGCCTGTCGCCCTCACCCTACCCATCAGTCATTGCCTTGAGTTCACCCCTAACCAGCCTCCCGTCTTAATATCTTAGATGGTCACGGCAACAACCATACTCTTAGAAAACTGGTACGGTAGAACACCCCAGGTGTACATGAAACCGAAAGCAGGGCACTTCGGAAGTTCCCCTGACAACCGCTGAACAGCGCGGCTCTTCACGGCTCCCAGGGCGGTGGCGGCCTCGGTGGGCCCTGCCCCTGAGCGGAGTGTGGCGGATGCTGATGCATTAAGTGATTTTGAGACACTCGGTCCTCAAGGGTCTCCCATGCATAAACTAGGGCAGGCCTTTAAAAAGTCAGTCCACAGAGGGTTGTGATTTCTTTCCTCAGACTTCTAAACCTAAAATTTTCTCCACCCATTTCTAGCCATTTTGGCATTTCTGTTCCTAAATCTTGACCGAAGAAACTAAGGGAAAGAAATCTGATCTCCAGATCTTAAGTTAGGGTAAAGAATAGTTTTGACTTAGTTGATAAATCAACAGCACATCACCCAATACAATTATTTGTGAATATCTGAGATGTTTTTTCGACTTTTCAATACTGTATATTAGGTAACTTATTTTTCAGTTAAATTGGTTAAAGTCAATTAAAACACTGAAATTGAGCAAAACACTCTTTTTAACGGTCTAATGCCAATCAATAAAATCTATAGTGCAGTTTCTTTTGCTCCCCCAAAATACTTTTTGGTTTGACTTTGGCTCTAATTTGTTTCCCCACGTACCTCTTAGAGTTTTGTTTAGTAAGTATGCTAAAATTCTACATTCACTTTTTATTCTCTTTGTTCTCTAAGCTTAGAAGATTTCTTGAACCCAAGAAGAGAAGTAACCAAAATGCACTTATTAGTTCTTCGAGCATTTTTATCTATAGAGTTTCGAATGAACTGACATTGGGCAGGATTCCTCAAAACGTTTCAGTTTGCAACAACTTTTTTCCCAGCTTCACCAAAAGGGAGAAAGTTATGCCTAAATTAGAATATGACTAGAAATCTCCATCAAGAGAAAAACTCAAGAACTTTCTGTCACTTAATAGCTGCCTTTTTGAAGGTAATGGGCATTCCATTTCAGGGCTGTAAATGCCAAGTGTAGACGCCTTAGTGGGTTTTCCAATGTTTGCTTTCTTCAATGTTGATCAAAGACCAATGTGTTTGCCTCTTGAGACCCCACTGGAAAATGTTTTTAGAGCAATTACAGACATAACAATAATCAGGTCAGCTTATTTCTTCTACTTTAAGGAACACAGAATACAACAGAAAAAAATGAAAGAAGTAATTTAATAAAGACAAAGGAGATGAAAAGAGAAATTACATTGGCTATCCTTCAGGAGAAAAATGTTTGATCCTCACTCCCCACCTTTTCTTCAAGGAGCACTTCTGATCCTTCTTTTGAATTAAAATGGGGCAGCCTCCTTTGGTAGTCAGCTGTAGAATCTTCTGGGCCACATAGGGAAAGGGAGTGATGCTAAGTGTTCAGAAGAAACGAAGTTTCCAAACACAATTCAGCAAGTGGGAAGGTTCAAATGAGGATATTGTGGAAAATTATCTGAACAACTTTTATTACATTTCTAGAATTCACAAGCAAGAATCAAGATTATATTTCTGCTTCAAAAATAACCTAAGTACAGGAGTTGGTACTTGTAAGCCTGAAATAAAACCTGCCTCCTGTTCGGTCTAGACGGGTGTTTCTGTCTGGGATTGGAAGCCGGGATCTCACAGCGAGTAATCTAGATGCCCTTGAACCCAGTGACTAGTGCAGGACCTCACAGCAAGTAATGTAGACACCCTTGAACCCAGTGACTAGTGCATCACGTGGTTTCCGAAAGCTGATAAGGATATTTTATTTCCAACAATTTCTAAAATGGAGGCGGTTTCTACTAAGAGGGTCTCCCTCTCTGTAGACATATACCCTGTTCCCCAATTCAGCAGACCTAAACTAGGGGGAAAAGTCTGAGATTGTCAACACCTCTCTATTTAAAGGGCAGTGGGAGCTACATGGACATGATGCCAAAAACAGAAATAGTCCTATTTGTACCCTGGGTGGACGAAATTAATCACTCGGATTCCCACAGGTTTCTTGTAGAACTCGTCACTCACTAGGGGCACCGTCAATGTTTTTTAGGAGGAGGAAACTGGGCAAGTGCGGCCCGTGGGGCCAGGACCTTTGCGTAATTCTGCAGAACTCGCCAAAATCAGTCGCGAAAAATGTTTCAAAAGTGACCTGGGCCGAAGCTTTCGATGTGTAGGGATGAGCTGGAGTTGGTGGTGGTGGGGCTTTTGGGGGGAGATCGTCGACCCAAGACCCAGACCGCTGTTGAGGGCAGGCCTCGCAGGGACCTCTGCGGGCACACCCAACCAAACCCAGATTCGCTGGTCACCGTTTGCCATGACCTATACAGATGTCCTGTTTGATTACCAAGGAAGATCTCCTCGCTGATTGAATTTGACCCAAACCTATGACCCACCTTGTTTACCAGTGGAAGGGGAAGAGGGTTGGTGACTCCCTTTAGTGACACCGATAGAGCATGAGTCGGCACACATATTCTTTTTCCAAACATCTCTTGAAGTTGTTTTCTCAGTCGTGATTTACAAACCCAGTGAATTTCAAAGAGTTTGATAGTGTTCTCAGACACCTAAATGCACTGTCATTTTTACTCCCAAATTAGGTTTTAGCTTCATTCTGAATTTTCTTTGCTATATAAATGTATGAACTTGCCATTCAAACCCCTATGTAGGAAACAATCAAGAGAGATGAGTTAAACATAAACTATGATTAAGGTAGATTTTTAATTTAAAAAATGTTAAAATGAAACACACACCCACAAACGTTTTCCAATATTCTTTGCAAACTCATTCATGAAAGCAGGTATCTGCTGGCACTAACATGTTGTCACAAGAAGTTTTTACCCTAGTGTCCCTTCGGAGTCGCTGCTGAGACCCTCATTTCCTAAGGACATAAAAGTCAGCAAAAGTCTGCACCCAAATTTTGGTTGGGATTTAATTTTCTAAGCTAAATATGCTCAACAGATGATAGTAGAGATGAAGCCAGAAGACAACTCCAGCTATTTAAACTGCCAAATGAGACATAAAGCTGCATTGTAAAAATCATCTGGAAAACAGGTTTCCCCATTGAAGTCCCTATGTGTTAATTACTGTGAGCTGGAAGGCTGGAGATCCGACGCCTGGAAGCCGACTTTCACCCCGCATACGTAAACGGAAAAAGTGCTGAACCGCAGCCAGAGGGCTCCTGCTCGGACTCATTGCCATGCATGCCTAGACATTAATATGTGTTCATGAAGGGCTCGTACAGTACGAGGTGTTATTTCCTTATAAAGAAACACCAGGTCTCGCTTTCCATTCTTCTTACAAAATTATTCGCATTATTTATGCTACATTGAGCGATCTAATTTCTTCGTGATAGTCAGCTAATTGCTCTGGCAGGTAATTAGAAGCGGTTTACAACGCAAAGGGCTTTTGCATTGCCCCTTGGATTATTAAGTTGCGCTGTAAATTATACCATTTTTGCAGGGGAAAAATTCTTTTGAGCAAGCTCTCTTCTTGCGATTCGAGATGAAATCGGCTCCCCCCCCATGCACACCCCTCCCTAGCTACCCCC
This sequence comes from Perodicticus potto, assembly GCA_963574655.1. Classification (NCBI taxonomy): domain Eukaryota; kingdom Metazoa; phylum Chordata; class Mammalia; order Primates; family Lorisidae; genus Perodicticus; species Perodicticus potto. Next base: position 70,548 of record CAUYRH010069411.1, on the reverse strand, counting down.
ACTGCCACCACACCCCCTGCTTTTCCTGGACTCAGAGTCGAATGATTCTAAGGCACGCGATTTTGTTCGTGTTCACTGGGCCGAAATAACGTGGCCATTATGGCCTGAAATGGGCCAGGTTTGAAGCGAGCTTCCTGCGCGCCTGCAATATCCAGCAGGCATGTGGGAAAAGAACGGCTTAAATGGGGACATCTGTTCAGTGCTGCTCATCTTACTCTTACAGCCAGGTCAGGTTAAGAGAATAACCTGTTCACCACCTTTTTTCTTGTTAATAAGACTATTAGAAAAAAGCGGGCACATACACACAAACAACACTAATTGAGCTGCCATATAAGCAAAGAATCACACACACACACACACACAAAGGTAGCAGCTGAGTTACAACAGGAAGCGTAAAAAATAACTATTGGACTACTTTAGAGGAAATCCACAAAACTTCTGTCAAAAAAAATCAATATATGTAAGCTCAAAAGTGTTCTCTATACAAATGCATTTATGAAAGGGATTTTAGGAACCCAGTAAGAACGGCTGATTTTCAGATTTTCATTTTAATAAACTGACCTGAAGGTAAATTTCAATTAAATTATTTTCTTAGATGTTTAAGTACTCTAAGACCCTGCCCTTTTGCTGTTGTCGTGGTTATTTTGGTCTATGTTATCTCTAAGGATCTGTTGACAAACCCCAAGTGGGAGTATGCTGGTTTGTCCCTGGTTTTAGAAAGTGAATTTTATCCCCTTTCACAAATATGACCCATTTGTAAACCTTGCACAATGATTTGAACATACGTGGTTAAACCCAGAGACCTGAAGCAGCTTATAGATTATTTGTAATTAAATACAATTCCCAAAGTAATATTTATCTTCCCAAAAGTGTGATTGCAATTGTCAACCGTCTGGAGGAAACCACCGGGTAATCTGGGAGCATTACCTTCTCTAGTAACAGAACAGAATGAAAAGAAATCAATAGTGTTAGGAATAAGAATTTAATAGTTTTTAAATCTGCACGTTAGCTGTGAGAAAGTGAGATATTAATACCAAAAGAGAAAACAGCTGAAAGAAATCCATTCTAGAAAAAAAGACACACACTTACCTGAACGGTTCTCTTTTACTCCCTTGCCTTGCACAAAAATATACACACACTGGATTCACCCCAAATGAGCACTTTTTTCTCTACCTGTGTTCCCTTCATTTACATGATGAAGGACAAATAGAGGTGCTGTAGAATTATCAATTTCCTATATGGGCTGGCAGAGAGATGAATATGAAATATACCATAGAGTACAAGCCTGACTGTAGAACTAGCATGAGGTCATATTAACGTAGTGTGAAGATATAAATGTTTTGGATGTTGATAATAAATAGACAAGTGTTTTTTCTTTTCTTTCTTTAGTATAAGCTAGAGAGATGGAGACTTCAAATACCTATTTTGGCAAATATCTTCATATTTTCCTACCTATGAAATTTACCTACAAATTATTAAGATGATTTTTTGATACTTGAGAAAGTCCTTCTCCTGGTCTTCTGAATATGCAATTTGAATATCCCAGCTAACGTAAATCTCTGAAGAGCCTAAGTTAGATTGGTAAATCTCATTTAATTAAGCTATCCCTAACTTTTAGATATTTGAAAATGGCAAGGAAGAAAAAAAGTAAATATTCAGGAGAAATGCAAGAAAAATAAGGAGTCAATTAAGAAAAAATATAAAATGCTCTTTCAAGTGGTCCCATTTATTCAGTCATCAAGGCAATGCTTTGCATCCACAAGGACCCACTGTGCTAGATCAGCAGTCTCTATCGCTTCGCTGTGGTCAACAAATGCATCCAATTAAGCAGTACCCGGAAAGTAAAGACTCGTCTGTAAACGTGGCCGGACTGTTTGAAACCGAATAACCTCACTAATAGCAGCTATTGTTCAGCGTGGAAGTTCCCATTTTCCAATCAGGAAAATACAACCCTCTCTGGGCTCTGGTCGACTGGTGCCTTCCCCACCTACCGCTCAACAATCTACCACCAGCCACAGGGGCTTTTATTACCTCCCTTCCCAGGAAATGTTAGGCAACTTCTTAGTAAAACCACCCGAAAGCAGAAATGGACCCCAGAGGGGCATCCCTCAGGAATCCACAGGTCCACGCCTGGCCAGGTTTCCTTTTCAGCAGGACAGAGAGCTGTGGAAGAGGAAACACCCCCAACCTGGCTTAGCCCGCTCCTCCCGGCAGCCGCTGGCGGACCTTAGCTCCCTAGCCACCCCTCTTCACGCTTTATTTAGTAGCCAACACATCCGCGCGCTAGGTCCCTGCACAGTGGCCAGGAGTTGTTGGGGGCTCTTTCCATTCTGAGAGAGGCGCCCGACAAGGACGCACCACCAGCACCGCGTTCCCTCGGTCGGAGGCTGGCACCCGCCGGTCAACTTCTAGAGCTTGCAGGTCTTTGCCTGCGCTCTGGAAATGGAGATGCTAACAGCCGGGTTTAAACGTACCCAGCGGAGGTACGCGCTATAGTTGGTGTGCATTTTTCTATTAGTGTCCCCCGTCCTCTTTTTTTTTTCTTAAGCGCTGTGTATCTACCGGAACACGCTTCACAAATTCAGAAACCGTATTTGGTGTGGCTGCGTTGCCGGACACTTGAAAGCCTGTATAACTTTGATGTTTTCCACTATAAATCCCTAATTGTACTTATTGGTTACAAATGGCTTTGTTTACTTGTCGTTGTATCTACACATTTTAATCTATTAACCAAACAGCAGAGGCATATTTCACTCCTTGTTACCCCCAAAGGAAAAGCAGGAATTGAGGCCTCTATTTTGCTTTTAGGACCTTCTGTTTCCTTAGTAGTGAAAGCGTAAGAGCTCCAGATCTGAGCATTGATTAGTTTTCAAACCCACCTGCAAAAAAAACTCCCTTTCTCTGCTCTATCTAAGGAGATGTTGATGTATATTGTAGCTGCAAGGTGTTAGATATACTTGAGCAAGTTGTTCCCAGGATGTAAATTAGGTCCCAAAAGCGGTTGTCCAAATCGAAGAAACAGAGAAATTAATCTGGGAGACTATCCATCATCACCGGTAATAAAGAGAGCGACATGGATGAGACAGATGATATGATTAAGGGGCTGTGGTCGTTTTAATTAACTTTTTGCTGTCCTGTAATGATCAAACTGGTCACCAGACCCGGTCAATAAGCATGTTAATATCAAACAAATAAAACCAGGGATGATTAAAAACCTCCTGGTTTATTAAATTTGAAATTCAAATGAAATTTATGCTGCAGATGCATACAGAATGCTAATAGATTTTAGCTTTATTGATAGTGGATCCCACAGGTTTGCAAGAAACAGCAGAATATCCATCTAGCCCTCTTCTTGCCAGCACATTAAACTTCAAATGGGGTGGAGGAAACTTTTAATGTTAGAAAGCCTGTACTTTCTATTTTCCTTCCCCCTTCTTTTCCAAACATCTATATATCACAATACTTAAGAGTAAGGATCAATATTGTAAAAGGTAAGTTGAACTATATGCACCCTGAAATACACTGTATTTACAATAGATTACAGATGTTCTTTCCAGTGGGGTAACATTTAAGAATAATCTCGTCACTTCTCTAACATGGAGAAAGAGGTACCATTCAGATCACTTTCAAGCAATTTTAGAAGCAAAATTATGATTGTTTTATTTTTTGGTCAATTACATAATTTTCTTTGTCTTTCCTTTTTAACTGTGGTTGCCTTATGCCCTATGACACAAACACTAATCACTTTTGGGGGGAAGTTGAAATGGGAGTAGTAGAAGAAAAAAATGCCCTTTTACCAATGTTACTATAAAATATATACTTCACTTTTTAATGGTAGTAAATGGAATATACATATGTGTGCATGTTGCACCTACAAACCTTTATGTAAATCCTCAAATGCTGCAAGCCAACCTTATGCAAATTGAAGAATTCAGTACTTTCATTAAATCCACAATAACGTTGCGACTCATGTCATAGGAAAAATGACATGTGATTCTAAAGTGAATTTATTCAAATGAAAAATCTTAGAATTATGTTGCTCAAAATTGCAGTCACATGATGCTGGGTTTTTCTAATTCTTGGCATTTTTGAGGAAACAGTAGTTAACGCCTCTGTTTACTCACAGAATCAGCATTTAACTTTTTAATAGTCCTGTCTCACTTCCTTTCAGAAGATAGGAGGATAAGAAGATAAAATAAATTACTATTCATAGAAGGGAGTCTCCCCTTCAAAGCTTTTTTCTCCACCTTAGAGGGTGACGGTATTGATTAGAATTAAACCCCAAATTTGAACAACTGTATATTAGGTCTTTAAAATGAATATCATTATGGAAGGAGACCAAAGCAATGAAGTTAATTCTCTTTTATTTGTTAAACGGAGTTCCCTCCTACCCCCACCCCTTCCTCCTTCTGGGCTGGCCTGTCACGCCTTCTCAACACGCTAAAATCATTCAGAGCGGCTTGCAGGGAGAAACACGACATTTATGGTAAGCGTCAGCCTTCAGAGAAAGAAAGCAGTTCATTAATTTACTTCACACTTTACTTCAAAGTATGAGAGTGTCCCTTACCCCCTTAATCAATAGATATGATGTACAGTCAATATCCACACATGTTAAAAAGGAGTCAGAAATACACACTTTCACACTACAAACATCAGGCTCAATTCTGCTCGATGAAATTTACACAAACAATACAACCTGAATTTGGAGTTTAGTAAATTCCAGGAGGAATTTTCAACATTTCTAAAAGTGGTGATATACTTGAGGAGGGTTCAACAGCAACAAAATAAAATGTTGCTCCAACCAAAATTCCTCAACTAGTCACATTTCAACCAATTCTACCTTAAAATTAGACTTTTGAGGGCATTTATAACAGTTTAAAGATACGAATTACTGTTTAAAAATATATGAATATTCGGAAGGCCTCCAAGGACTCTGGACTGTTTGCTACCCTGGAGTTATGCTTTTTGTGCTGTTTAAGAAGTTCCCTTGTGGCGGCAGTGAAATTGTAATGACATTTTTGAAGGCAACTAATAACAAATGGCAAACAAGTGACTAAAACCCACAGAATTTGAAATAAGTGTATCTATTAACATGCAAACACACTTATAGATCTCTGACCCAGTGCCATTAGACACAAATGCCTGGATAAAGGTGGTCAGAGACTCGTCAAAGGCTTGTCTCAGTCCTTAGATAAATAGAATCCACAGATTTCAATCAAAGTTGCGATTTTTTTCCTCAGAAAGAGGGAATGGGGTTTCCTGTGAAAACGTCTAAATTCCGCTGAACGCTCTTCAATTTCTCACTCCAAGAAAAAACAACCCACGCTCACTCCCTTTTCTATCTAATCCTTTTGTATTGAAATTTACTCAACGCCACGGGACAAACACACCTCCTCCCGTAGAGTGAGACTTGCACTTCCAAAGCCGAATCTCACCTCTGCGGGAAAAAAAAAGCCAGTACATCAAAGTAAGAACTCAGGGGCCCAGGCGCACACACGCCCTAACTCACCCTAAGACTATCCCTCAGCTTCCCAATTTTCCTCCTGTTTGGCTGTAGAGCGGGGAAGGAAAGTAGGTATTAAGATTGTCCTCAAAAATGTGGTGACTCATTAAGTTGAGAAAAATCACTCAATGTTTTAGGTACAAGGAGCCAAAGGAAGTGGGCAGCGTTTGTGACTGTTAATTCATCAGCCTCACTCAACTTCGCAGTTTTCCTCTTTACATCGCCAATCTTTTACATACGTACACTTTATTGCATCGTTCCTATTCCCCACCCCCAGCCTTGATGCGCGCACACACACAACCTCTCTCTCCTCTCTCGAACAAACACACGTTCACACCCCTCCTTCACCCCTACAACAGAAACTCTCACACCCTCCCTCTTTACTGCGCTGTCCTCTTTCCCGCCCCAGAGTTATCAGATTCACAGTTACACTACAGTACACGCATACGCTCCCCTTAACACTTTAATGCTCTGTCCCTCTATCCCCCTTTGTCGCACACGCAGTTACACCGTCATACACAACACCCTCCCCCTTCTCTGCACTCTCTCTCCACTTGCCCCCCTTACCACACAGTCACTGTTACGGTGTCACACACCCACCCTCCCTCTGGTCTCTGCACTGTCCTTCCTTTCCCAGCTTGGTCACGCTCGCAAAGTTACATTGTCACACACATGTACACACTCACACATAGTAACATAACCAGCAACCCACCGCCGCCGCTCCCCGCCCCCACCCCCCCCCCCCCCCGCAGAGGCCGGCTGCGGCGCCGATGACCTCACGGCGCGCGCGCGGCGCGGCCCGGCGAGGCCGCAGATTGGCTGGCCGCGCCTCCGCGGCACTTCAAAGCCGGAGAGGGAGCTACAATTGTGGTGGAATGGGCGGAACTGATCATTGTATTGCACACCTCTAAAAAAAACACTGCCTCTGATTTATCAATATAAAAAAGATCCTCTGAGAGGAGGAGGGCACTTTTGTGTGATGGCAACTTCACTTCTAGGGGTGAGTCTCAGGATTTTCTCTTGCTGGTTTAATTAGTTTCCTTTTATTGCCGATCGGAGGGGGTTGAAGTCGCCCCGGCCAGGCCACGGGCTATCAGTCTCTCTATTGAGAGCTCTTTTTTTTTTCCTTTAAATACAAGTGAGTTTGTAGAAAAGAAAAGGGGGGGGAGGGGAAGAGTCACTTTTTTCAGCGCAGAAAAAGGTTCGAAGGGCATTTAGACCAGCCACCTCGCAGCGCCTGGCCGCTCCCTGCCTGGGAGACCTACGCCCAGCCCATTTTACAGGCGACGATTTCAGGAGTAAAGAGAGCAAGCTTTTTCTCCTGGGCAAACCGCAGATTCTTCCCCTTCCCCTAAAAAAAAATTTCGCAGCCCGCCTTGTCTTGCAGGTATGTTGACCTCTTCTTGTTTTTACTACTGTAGATATGTTAAAAAAAAAAAAAAGAAAGAAAGAAAGAAAGAAAAACTCAGGAAGATCGAGTGAACCCAACAGTTTGATTCTTTTGGCCTGGGAGAAACAACCCAGGATGGGTTTGTAGGGACCGGAACAGGATTTTCAAAGCTCTTTCAGGAGTACAGGGGAAGCACTCTTAAAAGCAATCCAATAGTTTTTTCCCCAGGCTTCTCGGCAAAGGAAACTTGCTTCCTCCCCAATCTGGACTTTTTGCTTGTTTGTTTCGAAGTGTCTGGGGTCTTGTGTGCACGAGAGTTATTTTAGGTGAGAATACTTGTCAGACTCTTTTGCTTGGCGCTTTGCTCCGGAATCAGACGCCGGCAGCCAAACTTGTCCCCTCCTGTAAAGTAGGAAGCAGCCAGGTGCCGGGGCAGTTGGGGGTGCCAGGTGAGTTGGTGCCGCGCGCCGCAGCAAGAGATGGGGTGCAGTGGGACGTTTTGGAGGCTATCCGAGAACTGATGCACATTTCTTCCCTCCTTAACCCACCGGCCCTTTGCCCACCTCCCCTCCCCCACCCCTTCTCCTCTCTTCCTTCTAGCAGGAAGAACCGAGGTTGGGATCGACTCCTCTGGCCATGCTTGCTGCTACCTGTAATAAGATCGGCAGCCCCAGCCCGTCTCCCTCCTCCCTCTCGGACAGTTCCTCTTCTTTCGGCAAAGGCTTCCACCCCTGGAAACGCTCCTCGTCGTCCTCTGGTAGCTGCAACGTAGTGGGCTCCAGTCTCTCAAGCTTCGGCGTGTCCGGAGCCTCCAGGAACGGCGGCTCGTCCTCGGCGGCTGCGGCGGCCGCGGCAGCAGCGGCGGCGGCGGCGGCCTTGGTGTCTGACTCTTTCAGCTGCGGCGGTTCGCCCGGCTCCAGCGCCTTCTCCCTCACATCCAGCAGCGCAGCGGCCGCCGCCGCAGCTGCCGCGGCCGCCGCCTCCAGCTCACCCTTCGCCAACGACTACTCGGTGTTCCAGGCCCCCGGCGTATCCGGGGACAGTGGCGGCGGCGGCGGGGGCGGCGGCGGAGGCTCCTCCGCGCACTCGCAGGACGGCTCCCACCAGCCGGTGTTCATCTCCAAGGTGCACACCTCGGTGGACGGGCTGCAGGGCATCTACCCGCGCGTGGGCATGGCGCACCCATACGAATCGTGGTTCAAGCCCTCGCACCCGGGCCTGGGTGCCGCGAGCGAGGTGGGCTCGGCCGGCGCCTCTAGCTGGTGGGACGTGGGCGCCGGCTGGATCGACGTGCAGAACCCGAATGGCGCGGCGGCGCTGCCTGGCTCGCTGCACCCCGCCGCCGGGGGGCTCCAAACCTCGCTACACTCGCCGCTCGGAGGCTACAACTCGGATTATTCGGGCCTGAGTCACTCGGCCTTCAGCAGCGGCGCCTCCTCGCACCTGCTCAGCCCCGCGGGGCAGCACCTCATGGACGGCTTCAAGCCGGTGCTGCCCGGCTCCTACCCGGACTCGACCCCATCGCCGCTGGCCGGCGCGGGGGGCTCCATGCTGAGCGCCGGGCCTTCCGCGCCGCTGGGGGGCTCCCCGCGCTCCTCCGCCCGCCGCTACTCCGGCCGCGCCACCTGCGACTGCCCCAATTGCCAGGAGGCGGAGCGGCTGGGCCCGGCCGGGGCGAGCCTGCGGCGCAAGGGCCTGCACAGCTGCCACATCCCGGGCTGCGGCAAGGTGTATGGCAAGACGTCGCACCTCAAGGCGCACCTGCGCTGGCACACGGGCGAGCGGCCCTTCGTGTGCAACTGGCTCTTCTGCGGCAAGCGCTTCACGCGCTCGGACGAGCTGCAGCGGCACCTGCGGACCCACACCGGCGAGAAGCGCTTCGCCTGCCCGGTCTGCAACAAGCGCTTCATGCGCAGCGACCACCTCAGCAAGCACGTGAAGACGCACAGCGGCGGCGGCGGCGGCGGCTCAGCGGGCTCCGGCAGCGGCGGCAAGAAGGGCAGCGACACCGACAGCGAGCACAGCGCCGCGGGCAGCCCTCCCTGCCACTCCCCAGAGCTACTGCAGCCCCCAGAGCCGGGGCACCGCAACGGCCTGGAGTGAAGCGCACTCGCTTCCGCCCCTCCCCGACCTGCTTCCACCCCGGTCCGCTTGGGCCCTGTTTATCCCCGCCTCGACTCCGGCCTCTGTTGCATCATACTCTCTTGCTCTCTTTCTGTCCTTGACCCTCTCCCATCCCTGCTGACATAACGTTGTAAAGGGGATATGGACATGTAAGTAACACGCTTCGCTGTCCTGGGCCCTGGCTTTCCTCTCCACGGGTAAACAATATTCCGCCCTGGTGCAGCTCGAACCTGCGGCTGGCTGTCCAGGCCTTTAGTTCACGTCCCCGCCTCCTTGTACCCCCTGGGCCACCCCCAGGTTGTGACAGATGTAACTTTTAGAGCCGGGCGAATCCAGTGCCTGGGAGACTTCAGGCCTCTCGCGAGCTGGAACGATTCAGCTGAGCAAGCTTGAGCAGGAGCAGTGGGAAGGGCGAGGCAGGAGGCCGCCTACTTGATTTCAGAACCCTCCCGGGCGTCTGGGCACCACCGAACGCCGTCGGAGCTCCGTGGGGTGTTCATTCGGCAGCAACCCGAGACCCAAATTTGCAGAGTTTAGTTCTCCCAACGTCAGCTCTGCCTCTTTTTCTTTGTTCCTTGAGGTGGAACCAATGGAAATTTCAGCAAAGGGAAGTCTTGGCGAATCTCCGCAGCAGCCTTCTTTCATCTTTATAACTTTTTTTTGTTCTCTTTAAAAAACTAAGGGGAAAAAATAGCAGCCTTCCACTTGGTTTCCCTTCTAGATTTTCCTCTAGCGGTGAGCAAGTCTGTCTCTGCAAACTGTTCTAATATTGATCCCAAAGTTATTTTGACTGCATTAACTTTTAACTTATGGGGTGGGGGTGAGGATAGGTGTCTTTTCTTATGCAAAAATACCCCTTTCCGGTGAGACCAGATTAACTATCTCCATGTTTGTCCTCTTCTACCTCGTTTTTTCACCACTCCCAAGCATAATCTCCCAATCTTTTTTTGTTAGTCCAGCCGTCAATTTGTAGAGTGTCCATCTCTGTAAATTCTTGGAATTCATTGAAGATTTTAGGGTGAAACTTTTTTTTTTTGTGATTTAAACCTATAAACAACTGAAGAAGCTATCCTTTATTTCCGACGAGGCTGTAGTTTAAATGCCAAAAGAGAGAAAATAGAAAAAATAAAAACTTTGTAAAATATATCTGAACCTAATGGTTTGTACAATTGGAGAATCGTTCTAGATTAGTTAACAATTAAATATAACTCCACCACTGTAAGGGTGTGAGGTACAGTTGTCCAGGAGACGATTTTGTATAGTATTTTTCTTGTACATTACTTCCAGTAAATATTTGGAAATATATCGAAGTAAACTTGATTTTTCTTTTTTTTTTGTCTCAAGAAAATATTAAGAGTTATTGTTGCAGTTCTAATGAGCTGCAGGTTTTTTGAACTCACTTCTGGAGGTGCAGAGCCACAAACGCACTTTCCGGGCCTAGTTTTGCTCGAATATGAATTTAGATAGGTATCAAACTGTAACTAAGACAATATTTGATAAATGTTGGATGACATTTAATTTAATGGAGCATGTACTTATTTGCATTTGCTGGCAGTTCAGGCATAGTTAAAGTGAGAGTTCTCCTATATTTCATAATAATTGGGTCTGCCAAAACCCATGTATTAAATAAATTGTCCAAGTGAAACTCGACTAACTTTGGCCTTTGTGTATTTCCTGAAGGTAATATTGTTAACTGTTATTAAACACTCCTGATACTACATTTAAGTGTTTGCAGATTCTGCAAACTAATTGCTCATTGTAATGTTGAAATAATTTGGATATTTCACATTGAAATGAAAAGCCTTTCTCTGGAACATTTTAGACTTGCATTTTAAATGCATGAAATGTAATTGATTTATTTGTAATATTTTAAATGGCATTAATAAACTCAGATAAAAGACTAGGCCAGTTAATTTGTATTTCTTTTCCCTTTTTAATCTATGGACATTTTCATTTTCTCTTCAGTTAAATGTCTAATTTAAACAAAATATAGCCCTGTTTGTATGGTAATATTTAAGTAATTGCCTTTAAGATATTAGTTAGATGGAAAGATCTATTTGTCAAAGCTGTGTTTCCTCTATATACCATGACAAAGATTACGTGTCTAAGAACTATAATTATTTACCAGTAGATTTAGCTCATAGCATCAGGATTTACTGACCTCTTAAAATTTGTGCAAACTCACAAACAATTCAAGGAAATTTCCCATTCTGCTTCCTTCTCAGTCTCCAGAAGGAGTGTGGTTGTTGGCCATTGATTGCATTTAGTACTTAAAGGCCAAGCCTTACACTGGAAGATCAATACATCTAAAATAAAAACATGGGTTTGGGGATAACTTTTGTTGTTAGGAGGTGGAGGAGGTCGAGCTAACAAAAGCTTGTTTTGGGCATTCCATGTCTTAGCTAAAGATTATGTAGAGGTAAATATCAGTAGTAGATTCATGTTGAAATGAATTACCTGTTCTTTTAAAGTCTCTAAACAGCCACCAAAGAAAGGGAAGGTTAAACCTTAATCTATTTACTAGGCTGTTGTTCATAGGTGTCAATGATGCCAATAAAAAATATTGTCTTGTTATGTCTAAGTGCATTTAAGAAATGGGTGTTCCTTGAGCCATACTTTAAACATGAAATACTTTAAATGTTGATTGATGTTATAACACTATTTCGCTATTAGATTAATATTATTATCTTGAATCTAATTGAATAAAAAGTTAGTGTGTTCAGATTCTTAGCTTCTTTCTTTCTGTTTGCATTCTCCCCACCTGAAATTCAATCTTGTTATAATCTTGAACTGACTAGTTTCCATGAAAATTTATATGAAGTCTTTATAATCCATAGGAACAGAAGTAAAAATGCAATGTACTATGAATATTTTAAATTCAGGGGAAAAATAATTAGGGATAGAAATATGTTTTAGAATATTTTAGCTAGTGCCCAAGTAGATTCCTGTGTATGTACATATTTGAAGCCTCCAATCCCCATGGCTTTAGACAGGCAAGTTAGCTCTGATTCTTTGACATACTATAGCTCAAAATAATGGTTTTTAAAAGTAAAACAGTCTCTTTTGTTACTTTCTTCCTAGGAATAAAACGCAGAACACAGTTTAAGTGTTGTTTCTTTTTTATTGAAAGTTGCAAAGCTGAGGGCTTCGAAGAGAACAGTTCTGAAGGAGTTAAATGTAGTGGCAGGTAAGAGGAAAGCTGCTTGCTACATTTATAACATCAGTTGCATTACATGTAGAATTGACATTTTATTTGAGATGACAAGGAGAAATACTGTCTAGAGAAGATTTTTTTGGGGTGGTTGAAGGGGGACGGATTTTTTTTTTTCTGTTGAGAAATGTGCAAACTTTCACTTTCTTCCTTTGGCCTCCCTCACACCCTACTTGCTTTTATTTAGTTTGTTTTCATGGTTATTGAGCAGTTTATTTCTAGATTAGTTTTCTTCAGGATGGACAGGGCCCCCCTTTTTCAGGATGAGTATCCTCTGTTGGGAGATCAAAAGTTAAAAGTACAAAATTGTAATTTTTTTTCCTGCTTCGTCTGTGATCAGGCATCTCCTACCAGTGGTTGGAGTCTCACTCAAATGAAGACAGGCTAAGTCTCACTTTGAACCAAGGGACACTTCTAGTTTTGCAGATCAAGGTAAAGTTTAAACTAGCTGTTGACCCAAAGGTCAGGCCGAGCATATATCAGCCCACCCTCCAGAGATCAAAAAAGGGCTGCCAATCTGCAGCCTACTTCCTACCTCATCTCTTCTCCAAACTTGAGTGTTTTTTTCCCTAGCCTGTCTTTTCCTCTTTTAGCTCCTTCCCCCACCATCTCTCTTTTTGCATAATTTCTTTCAGGTGCAGTCTAATGTGATTGGTTTGTTGAGTTTGGATTATCAACCCAAGTGTTTAATGATAGAAAGTTAAATGTGATGAATTACTCTCCTTTAACAAATGTTGGAAAAAGTCTCTGGATGGATTTGCCTTACTTCCACCCTCCTTTTTACCTTGATATAACTTTTCAACTGCGCTTCCTTTAGGTAGAGAATGCTGAAATTAAAATTAAAAGACAAGCAGCTGATGAGAGTGGACTGCTTCTAAGTAGAGCAGATCGATAATCCTGCCATCATTTTCATCTCCCCCATGGATCTTTTGGTAAGAGTATTGGATAGAATATTACAAAAGGCCTATGGAGGAATTTCTTTAAAATAAATATTTTACTATAGAAAATTAGCTCAGAGGGCATATGATCTTTTTCTCTGATAAATTAAGTCAAGAACTGTAGAGGGGGGGGGAAAACGAGTGGATTTGATTATTCTCTACTTACCTAAAATGGTAGAGATAAATATTATAATGAAAGAATTTCTAAAGTTTACTTAGCTTTTCATACAAATAGCCTTAAAGAAAGATTGATTTGATGCAGGTATTTTGAATAAACCATGGATTTTCTTTTCTTTCTTTTTTTTTTCTTTCTTACAGATTTTTGCTGCTTCTGTCCATATTGTTTCTCCCAACACTCCTACAAAAAACCTAGGTATTAACCAATGTCTCTATCCCCCAATATGATTTCTTTTCCTTCCTTCCTCCCTCCCTCTTATTAAAAATGCCCCAGCAGATCAATTTTTATCACTGTATTTAACACAATGGTGTTAAGTAATGAATCAAGAGAGTCGTGCTGTACTCATTTTTAAGTTAGGGTTGTTGTGGGTTTCATCTTTTGAAGACTTTGTTTGATATATAATTGTTGCTGTTATTTAAAAAATAAGATTCAGAATTTGCTTGTGCCCTATTTATTCCCTTCACCCGGATTTTTAAAAAGTGGGTAATTACTTGCTTTCCTGGACCCTGGTGGCTGCGCTTTAGGCTTTAAAGGGATCTTAAGAGGATCATCGTCGGGGGCTGTCTCTAGATGGAAGCGCTGCACTCCTATGAAAAGTGTTGATTTGCTCTAGCGGGGGGGGGTGGGGGGGGGGTTCTATTTTCTTTGGTCCCTGGGCTCATGTTTAATTTTCTGCGGAGTCTGCTGGCGGTAAGGAAGTAGCCGTCTACCTTTTGCTTTGGTCGCTAGCAAGCGGTGGGTCTGGGCTCCCAGATCTCTAGGGACCGCGAGGAGCGCCTGAATGACCTACAATCAGGGTAAAGCACCCGCGAGAAGCCGCTGCTTTTCACTGTGGTTCTAACGCCATTCTTTCAAGCCCACCTACTGGGGCTTCTCCTTTTAAGCCCAATTTCCAACTTTGCCTCTCGGGCGTTAACTTCTTGCTGGGCGGGCGGGGACACTGGAAGCGTTCTCTGCTACTCTTGCGGGACTCTGAGGTGACGGCCAGCTGCCCAAAGTTAGTCTCGTTCTCTTTTTAAATGAATTAAGGGGCAGGATTTGTGATCTAGAGGATTTCCCAGCCTTTCTAAACGCTGCCTTCTGCATTCCTCTTCCTCTTCGAGAGACCCCCGGGACCTGAGGTAAGGGGAAGGTTCCAAGCTGGCGAGCTTGCAGCCGGCGGGCGGGTAGCCGCGGAGCGTGGGGTGGTGGTCTTGGGGGCTCCCCAAGAGCCGCGTACCCGGCCCAGGCTCGCTGCCTCCCTGGGGTTACTGGCCGAACAACCGCGCCGCATCCACCGCACACAAAGGCGCAGCGGCCGCCTCTGGCCGCTGCGCGGGCAGCGAGCGCCACCCTGTGCCCTGCGGCCGCTCTACAGCGCGCCGGACACCGGCGACGCCTGTGCTATTGCGTTTTGCCTTTCCCGAACCTCTGACCCTGGGCGAACCCCCAGTGGGAATAGTCGCCGTGAGCTTCCTCCGCGCTCGCCTCTGGGCTTGCAGAACCCTGCGCAGTGAAGGATTCCCCTTTCTTCCCTGGCCTTGCTCTTTAGATCCCCAGCACCCTCTTCCCATCCGTGGCAATCCTAGCGCCTCGGGGCCTGGAACCTCTGTCCTACCCTATCCCCGGGTGCTGCGTCTGCGGGTGCCACTGGAGCATGCTCACGCGCGAATCTGCCCAGTCACTTTCCCAAATTTGTTGAGATTTCTCTTTGGCCTTGCCCACGACTACCAGCCTTACTATACTTCCAGTTCCCTTACTTGGCCACACTGCTTTGTATCCATTGGCACCCGCTTCCTCTCCCCAGCTGTGTTCAAGTTTCCCACGGGCGGTCCTCCATAGGTGGGAACTTGTATTTTTGTCATTTCTCTCTGGGTTCCTGAGACTGGAATGGCGGAATTTGCACCCCTTTTTCCACGCTGTTAACATAAAGGAAGCAAAATTAAGGCTCATTGGCTGCGAAACACTTTTTAACTTCAGAAATCAAAGAACAATTTAGCCACTCCAGTGACTACCTAGGAGAAAATTTAATTGATTGATAGAATCACTGAACCTGTTGAACAGAGCGCAACTTTACTACACTGCACTTAAAATCTAACAGCCTCAATTTGACTTCCTTTCTTCTCTCCCTACTCTTTGGGGAACTGGATGTTTGAGGAGGGCTGGCAACATTGTTCAGGCCCATATTTTGGTGATATCTGAAAGGAGATGAGGATGTATACACCCCTCGGAGAAGAGTGCTATGCTCCCTTTAAAGGTCTTCACGTGGAAAATGTCCCTGGGCTTCCCAGGCTGCCTGAGGAAACTGGAAAACCTCTTCCCTACCCCTCACTGGCTGGCTGGGTGTTTCCAGGACTTTGGCCCTTTGGTCTTGGAAGTCCATGTTCCAGGTTCCAGGTTCGGATCTGTGGGTTCCACTTTGCAGTCTCGATATACACCAAGGATTAACCTTGGCGAGTATTGATGTTATACACACACCGTCTATATGTATTTAACGCACGCTGTGATGAGGCTGCAGCATAAATCTTCAGCACTTATGTTCACGGTCTTCTCAGAGTTGCACACCTACTTGTAACAGTGCTGTAGCCACATCCCTTCTAGGGCTAAATCCACAGACTTGACTGACCCCATCCCCATAGCGGGGAAGGAAGGAGGGTGGCCTATCTGGTTTGCAGCGTGGCGCTCACATTGGAAGCCCCTTGCAGACTAAGGGAGAAGCTATCTGGCCTCCCAGAGCTCCAGGATATTGACACGTCCACTTCCGGAGCTTCCACTGCCTTCCTCTCTCAAACCCGCCGCCGATGATGCGAGCCCCCACCCCTCTCTCCGGGGTCCGGAAAGCTGGGAAGCGCTGGAATGCCGAGTTCTCTCACCCTATTGTGCCTAGGTGTTGCAAACCACTGGAGGACAGAGCTTCCCGCTTTGATCTCATGTCCCAGTCATTCTTTAGCTCAGAGGGGTGAGTTTAAATTAAATTTCTTTCTCTGCTGATAAGTTCTAATGGGCCTCTGAAGGTGAATAATTATGCAGTAGCATTTCATGGGTTGTTGGAGTGGGAATTCCCACTGTGCTGTCACCAGGAACAGAATTTCCCGCCTATGCTCAGTGCTAAATGATACTTCCAAGGAAGCCACAAGTGTCTTTCAAATCTTGATACAGATGATCTAATCCTGCCCTATTCTCACCTTTCTTGCTTCTGCAAAGCTTTGTTGTCTTTTTTCATTCAATGTTTATTTGTGGTATGGGATTATGTTTAAAAACAGTATTAAAGGATCTCATTTTTTGAGAATTAAAAAAAACTTTGATAATTAAATATGCATTCCTATCAAGACAAAGTAGACACTGATGAAAGCTGCGGTGGCATTTTCCTGGAAAAAGGCAAACCAGATTTGCCTCCAATACCTGGACTTAGTCTTGTCACCTCTCTTGACTTCTTTTAGTAAATCAATGGTTTTTTTTTTGCTTGATTGCTGAGAAGGTGGTTCAGGATGTGAAGCTGCTGCAGTCATAAGATTTGATCCCTAGTGCTCTGAACCTACCTAGTTTGCAGTTCAAAAGTGAACTTTCCGTGGAGGAAGGTTAAAAGGAAAAATGACTGCTGTTGTACTCAAAGTAGCCACCTACCTATTAGAAATCCTGGACTTAATTCTTTGAGATTTTAATTTATATTTAATGTCTACCTAAGCTAGATAAGAAACAATATCAATAGTTTGAATATTGTAAGTGGGTCATGACATTTTGATACACACAAGACAATAAGACCGTTAAACTAAGTGAAAGAACTCTAAATTTGTAATTTAAAAGTACAATGGGACTCTTTACTGTTTTGTTTTTTAAGGAAAATCCTGTATATACCATTCACGTCAGGGCTTCATTGCACAGCATTTTCCTTGTTTACTTTTCTTCTCTTTAAATTTCTTCCTTTAAATGAATTGAGCTCCCACAAGCTTTAAGATTTCTAAATCAACACATAGAAACTGGAGCCTGCTTATCAAGCTTTCACTCCTCTCTTTGGCCACTAATTTGAAAGGTCCCAAACAATGAGTTGATTTACATTATGTACATTTCACCCAGAACTCTCTACAAATGTTGAAAAGCCCTCAATAATTTACCTTGGGTTATCTTTACATCTTTGGAGGACCTAGCCCCTCCAGCTTTAAGTTTTTTAGCCACTCCATTTTAAGCACTGAAATAGAAGAAAGAAAGTAGATGTTTTTCTTTTCTCCCTACAGTTCAAGTGATTGTCTAGTTCAACTGAAAATAAAGGATTTGTAGTGCCAAATTTTGCACCAAATTTAATGCCCCTAATTATAGAGGAACCTTATCATCAGGTTTCCCATCATTTCAGTAAGTTTTGTGTTTTCACTACAAAGTTTTATGTTATACACTGTCAATGCTTCATTTCTCTCTCACATGCCTACCTATTCTTTTCTTTCTTTCTTCTTCTTTTTTTTTTTTTTGGCCTAAGCAAGTTCTTTCCCCTTTCAGCTTTACAAAAATTGGCCTTTGTAAGGGAGGGGGAACCCAGCAGCAAGTGGAAATATGTTTGAAAGATGTACATGTTAATTTAGCGATGCTTTAAAAATATTGTTGAGTTACGTATACTCTAACAATATTTCCACAGAATTTGTTTATGGGTAAGTGAAGTCTTCATTTGGGGGAAATATTTTTTTTATGACATTATATTATATTTCTCCTTGAACTTCCACAAAATATGGTTCTTAGAGATGACAGTTCCGTCACCTTTGTACTATGAAGGCAAATTAATTTTTGCTGTTTCTCCCAATAAATAACTATTTGAATTAAAACTGCAGTGGTTAAGTTCACATATGGTACACAAACACTGTACTTTCTCCATTCTTGATAGTGACATATATAGTGAATACCATAATTAAATGTTGTAATAGTAATGAATAAAAAGTAGTAAAACAATCTTGTAAATATTTGGGTTATAGAACATTGTAAATTCTTTAGTTACATGTGATTTGTAGAAAACATATGGTATAATTTATTTAGTATGTAATTATTAAATGTGAAATATATTGGTTAGTGATAAATTCACTTGAATGTTTTTTATGTACATACACAAAAATAAGATTTAGTTAAGTTTTCCATTTTTAAAATTCTACCTATTGTATTTTGTGTAGTAAATATTAGATAGGGCGTAATATTGTAAATATTACAATAGGGGTGTAATAGATACCTGAGAAATGTTATACATGTCTGTGAAGTAGTTTGGAACTACTTTTATTATTTTATACTCTAAAAGCAGTGACATGGATTTTTTGTTTGTTTTGTTTTAAGCTCACTTTTTTTTTTTTTTTGAGACAGAGCCTCAAGCTGTCACCCTGGATAGAGTGCTGTGGCATCACAGCTCACAGCAACCTCCAATTCCTGGGCTTAAGTGAGTCTCCTGCCTCTGCATCCCAAGTAGCTGGGACTACAGGTGCCTGCCACAACGTCCGGCCATTTTTTGGTTGCAGCTATCATTGTTGTTTGGTGGGCCCGGGCTGGATTCGAACCTGCCAGCTCAGGTGTATGTGGCTGGTGCCTTAGCCCATTGAGCCACAGGCGCTGAGCCAAGCTCACTTTTTAAGTGAAGTTTTCATTTTGGAAAATGAAAAGCTGTAAAAGCTGTAAAACAGTATAGAGAATTTTTGTGGTTTTCCTTATTGTTAGTATGTTATATTGTGATAGTCTGTTTGTCAAACCTAAAAAATCAGTATTGATATTTTTTAATGAAGAAATAAAACCAAAAACTATGGCCCTGGGCTCATCAGTCAGTGGTGGAATGTAGCTTAGAAAATTGCTGACCTTTTTGGGGGTTAGCTACTTAAGATGAGCTGGGATTTGCCTTTAAGATTGAGACTATGTACTAAATAAGTAGAAAGCCATTCCTTAGGGAATGTCTTTAAGATATAGTTTCTTTGGGTGAAGGATTTTTGTTTCTTTAAAGGTAAGTAAAATCTCAGAAAATATATCTAGTTTAGTTTTGTATTTTTGTTTTCTGTGTGAATGCATCAGATGACATTTTGAATGGTCAATATTTTCACTTCAAATTATCAAAAAGGGCAAAATTCTATTTGTTGCTTGTACCTATTTTTTATTCTCAAATTTAAAATGACATATTTATTTTTATTTATTTATTTTTTTGAGATATAGTCTCACTCTGTTGCCCTGGGTAAAGTGCAGTAGCATCATAGCTTATGCAACCTCAAACTCTTGGACTTGAGCAATCCTTTTGCCTTAGCCTCCCAAGTAGCTGGGACTATAGGCATGAACTACTATGCCTGGCTAGTTTTTGTGTTTTTTATTAGAAATGATGGTATCCCTTTTGCTACTGCTGGTCTTGAATTCCTGAGCTCAAGCTATCCAGGTGCCTTGGCCTCCCAGAGTGCTAGGATTACAGGTGTGAGCCACTTTGCCCAGCAACTTAGGAATAACTACAAAATACAAGTGAACTAATGATTTAATTTTTTTCTCCCATATTTTTAAACTTAAATTTGAGGATTATTTTGCTAAAGAACTGAGCATGTCAGAATATAGAAAGCTTTAAAACCTAGTAGTTGAATTTGTGTTTTTTTTTGAGACAGAGACTCAAGCTGTCACCCTGGATAGAGAGCTGTGGCATCACAGCTCACAGCAACCTCCAATTCCTGGGCTCAAGCGAGTCTCTTGCCTCCTCCTCCCAAGTAGCTGGGACTACAGGTGCCCTCACAACGCCTGGCCATTTTTTGGTTGCAGCCGTCATTGTTGTTTGGCGGGCCTGGGCTGGATTCAAACCCGCCAGCTCAGGTGTACATGGCTGGCACCTTAGCCCATTGACCCACAGGCACCGAGCTGAGTTTGTTTATTTTCAAGTTCAGATAAATGTATTTCTTACACTCCTAGAGTAATAAATTTGCATGTGCTTTTAATATTATAAGGAGTTTTATTAAAAGAAAATATTCTTTATTTAGAATATATTTTTATTATCCCTTGGATTACCACATAAAATACAGAATACCCAGTTAAATTTGAATTTTATTTATTTATTTTTTTAATTTATTTTTGAGACAAGAGTTTCACTCTGTCACCCTGGTTGGAGTGTCATGGTGTCATCATAGCTTAGAGCAACCTCAAACTCTGGGACTCAAGAGATCCTCTTGCCTCAGCCTCCCCAGCAGCTGGGACTACAGACACCCACTATAATGACTGGCTAGTTTTTTTATTTTTAGTAGAGACTCTGCCTTGCTCTTGCTCAGGCTGGTCTCAAATTCCTGAGCTCAAGCAATCTAGTGCCTCAGCCTCCCAGAGTGGATTACAGACATGAGCCACTGCACCCTTCCTAAATTTTAAATTTCAGATAAACAGTAAATAATATTTTCGTTTAAGTATTCCTCAGGCAATATTTGAGCTATGTTTATACTAAAGAATGATTGCCTAAGCTCAGGAGTTAGAGACCAGCCTGAGCAAGAGTAAGACTTGGTCTCTACTAACAATAAAAAAACTAGCCAGATATGGTGGTGCATGCCTATAGTCCCAGCTACTTGGGGAGGCTGAGACAAGAGGATTGCTTGAGCCCAAGAGTTTGAGGGTTTTGTGAGCTATAATGACACCACAGCATGCTGCCTGGGGCAACAGAAAAAAAAAAAAAAAGATTTTGTATTTCAATAAAAGTTTTAGACTCATTTTTATTTTTAGATTCATTTTTAGAAGCCGGATAGATGTTCACTGAAAAAAAATACAAGAAATTGTGACGAAGTAGGGAAAACAAATTACCTTAATCTTTCTCTCATTTCTCAGATGCAAAATTGTGTCTTTAGTACCTTTTTTCTGTGTGATTTTTTCCTAACATACATGTACAAGACTGTAGCCTGCTTTTTTCACGTAATATTAAAATAAATTTTCCTTACTATTAAGAATTCTTTTTAAACATAATCTTAAATGGCTAAACATACTGCATGAAATGCATATATCAGAATTTTACTGACTCCCCTAACACTGCACCTTTAGTTTTTCCCCAAATGATCAATATCATAAACCATGCTGCATTGCACATCCTTATACCTAACTTTTTTTTCCCTAAGTTCTAGTTATTTCCTTCAGTTACTACAAGGATAAGGAATTCTTGAGAGATAAGAATGTTTTAAAGGTTCTAGATAGAAATTACCAGATTACTCTCTGGGAAGAATGTAACAGTTAATATTTTAACAAACAGTGGTTGAGAGAGTTAGCTTTAATCTCACCAGCCCTGAATTCTTAAACTCTTGGAAGAAATGAATCAAATTGTTGTTTTAAGTAGCAAAGTTTAGATCCCTACACTTTATTTCATATGTTTGTTTGACATTTAAATTTCCTTTTTCGTGAGTTCTTAACTCTATTCTCATGCCCTTTTGAGAATGAGAGTCCCAGACTACAAAATGAGGCAGAAAATGTGGCTAATGGAAAATCTTGGGGAAGGGTGGGCTCATTGTGGAGCCAGAATCTCACTTGAACCTTTTGCATCACACACTGTTCACTTAAACAGGACTGAAAAGTCAGTTTCACTTTATTAGTCCTAGATTAAGTGGGTGGAATGCAACATTATGTATTTTATTATTTCACAAAGGAGTTTTAGGAAAACAAACGAGTTAAGATTTTTATTTTACTAGATGTTTTGAACTCTAACTGCATGAAGTTACAAAATTGACCTTTAAAGAGGGCCACTATGGATGATGCCTTTGATTTGAATTAACTATTATGGCTAGACAAAAAGATTTATTTAAAAATTCTGATAGTTTATGGCCATTGGAAAAGTAATGTCCAAAAGTAAAATCATATCAATTTACTTATTAATTAAAGTCTTTAAATGTTTTATATAATTCTATATAATTAAAAGTTATTTTTTTTTAGCAAGAATGATGTTCTGCAGTACCGAAATGACATGTCCTTTAGTACTTGAAAGAAATGCTTAAACACAACTACTAAAGAGTTGAGTTGTTGATGGGAGGTAAGGGAAGGAAGATGGTGAATTTGGATATCCATGATTTCTCTCATAGCCTCAGCTTATAGTAGAGACAAGTTTATCTTGTCGTGATGTTTTAAGTGATTTATTTGCTTTTATTCAAAACTAAAAACTCAAATGAACAAATACTGAATGCCTACTTTGTATTCAGTACTTTATTTAATGGGTTGTTAAAAATAAGCCTTGAGCATGATCATGAATCATAGTCATAACTTGAGAACTTACTTGTGATTGTAAAACAAAAGTAAAATATTTCTTGTGTTTTTTTTTTAAGGAAAAACCACATTTGAAAAAAATAATCACTCCCATCTTGACTTATGACTCTGAAAGTACTACTTAAAAATGTAACAATATGGAGGCATTATAGTTTTATGATTTGAAAATGGTCAAACAGTGCTAAAATAACTGAACTTTGGTCTGTGAGTGTGTATCTATTTACCCAGAATTAAATCCTATCTATTTTTATCTAAAACTATTACAAGGGGAGGGAGGTTAATGTAGTTTGACCTCCAAATAAAGTACCTTTATTATTAAGTAAATTTAAGTACTCTATTATGTGTTACAAACTGCAAAAGCTCACTGGTGGTGCTAAATCTACTTCTAGAAAAGTAACAGCTCTTTCTTCCTTTAACCATGCATAGGAAATTCAGAGCACAATGAAAATGAGACTATCAAATACAGGCAAGACCCTGTTTTTAAAATGATTATGTAGTACGAGAGAGAAAATAAACTAACATTTACTGGGCTTCATCAATTTTTCTCTCCATGCTCAAGTTTCAAACTCTCATTTATGGCTAGGTGCCCCGTAGCTCAGTGGCGAGGGCACCAGCCATATACACCGAGGCTGGCGGGTTCAAACCCAGCCCAGGCCTGCTAAACAACAATGACAACAACAATAACAAATAGCTGGGTATTGTGGTGGGCACCTATAGTCCCGGCTACTTGGGAGGCTGAAGCAAGAGAATTGCTTAAGGCCAAGAGCTTGAGATTGTTGTGAGCTGTGATGTCACAGCACTCTACTGAGGGCAACGTAGTGCGACTCTGTCTCAAATAATAATAATAATGATAATAATACTAATAAAAAGAAATAAAACTCTCATTTATGAATTCTATATATAAAATGACTGATTTGAAGACGTATTTTTCATTTGGTTTAGAACAGTGCTTCTTTTTTAGTTAATAAACTCCTCTGAGACTCTGATACAGGCTACAGACCTTCTCTAAAATTGTACTCATCACTACACCTCTCTGATGTCTATTGGTGGACTCCAGACCTGAAGCTAAATCAACTCTTGGGTCCTTAGTTTATATGCTGTACTAAGATGTTAGACATTTTAGGGGAATTTACTTGAGTAAATCAAGGAAAGTGTCTTTTATCTATGGCTCTATAATCTACATTGATAAAAATTAACATGGAGAAAGGAGAAGGGTTAACTCTAATCTGACAAACTGAATTTTCTATGAGGATTCCAATTTTCACTGATGGAGCAACTTGAAATACAATAGATAAGAATAATAAGAGAAAAACCAGGAGTACTGTCTTACCCATTTCTGAAGTATATGAACAAAATTTCATGATGTTTGCACTTCTCTTGCTGGTTGCATCTATGCTGAGGTTGTGATATAATTTGCTTTACAAATTTTTTTTATTTTTATTTTTCGAGGCAGAGTCCCACTTTGTCACCCTGAGTACAGTGCTATGGCATCACAGCTCACAGCAATCTCAAACTCTTGGGCTCAAGTGATTCTCTTGCCTCAGTCTCCCACGTAGCTGGGACTATAGGCCCCCACTACAACCCCGGCTGTCTTTTTAGAGATGGGTTCTCACTCTTGCTCAGGCTAGTCTTGAACTCCTCAGCTCAGGTGATCCACCCACCTTGGCCTCCCATGGTGTTGGGATTACAGGTCTCAGCCACCGCAATAGGCCCTATATAATTTACTTTAATTACAAAATTTTATTTTATTTTTTTTTACAGTTTTTGGCCGGGGCTAGGTTTGAACCTGCCACCTCTGGTATATGGGGCTGCCGTTCTATTCCTTTGAGCCACAGGCACCGCCCTTTAGTTACAAAATTAAAATGCTTTAATTTTGTTTGGATTAATGTCATAAGGATGTTTGCCAATAATGTAGAAATGTATAGAATTTTATAGTCCATTATCAAACACTCCAATTTAAAGTAATTTCATTACTTGATGCGGTATTTATTATTTAGTATTGACAAAGCTATGAATTAGAGCCTCAGTATAGTTAAATAAACCAGAGCCCCTCCCTCCCTTTTTTTTTTTTAAGAGATAGGGGTCTCATTATGTTTCCCAGTCTGGTCTTCAATTCTTGGGCTTAAGTGATCTCTTGCCTTAGGTTCCTGGGTAGTTGGGATGACTTAAGACTACTTTGATGCCTTCACCTTGGCCAACACTTTACCCAATGTATGTGATGCATGTGTTACTCCTTTTTGTTTTTCATTTACAGCATTTACAAATCTGTCTTGATTTTTTGCATGATACAGCTATCAAGATCTTTTGGATCTTAACCAAAGACACGAATGATGCATCACTGAATGGGTTGCAGATGGAACAAAAGGATGATAAACATCATGAAAATAAAGATAGCAGGGATGATTCAACTGTGAGAGACAATCTCTGTAGATTCCAGGTTCTGATCTACCCCTCCACTTGTGAGTGTGTTTGTTGGAAGTCACAGAAGACAGAAGAGTTGTGGGGAAATGTATTATTGCTGATGCAGCCGTATTTTTAACCCTTCCAAGCTGTAATTGGGTTGTGCACAAGAAGTTTTTCAGAGTGTGGGTAGGAAAAAATCCAAAATGTTAACCAAGGAGGAACCATGTACCTTTGTATTTTTGCAGTGTAAGGAAGAGGGAAACAGCACATTGTTATTTCTGTATGAACAAATCAAAAGTATCTTACCATTTCCACCTCTGCTTTAGAGAGATAACAGCTTAGCTGAGTGTGGGCTATGGACTCAGATTTTCTGAGTTGAATCCTTCTTCTGTTATTTCTTTCCTGTTTGATCTTGGGAAGGTTCCTTAATTCCTCCATGTTTCAGTTTCCCCAGTTGGTAAAATTTGAATAGTAATAGAATGTATCCTATCATTAGTGAGTTCATGCTTACAAGTGAGTTCATGTTCAACCTTTTATTTAGCCTGATAGATGAGTGCTCAGTGACTGTGAATTTATTTCTAATAGGTCTAGCTTATTTTATTGATATTACTCCTACTACTAAGTGCCAGGAACATTCCATTTTATAATTCTTTCTGCATTTCTCAGCATTCACATGGACTTCTCAGAGTTTTTAATCAAAAAGCACTTACCTTCCCTTTTTGCTACTTTGGAGGTTTTCTCCTTAGACTGAGTAATGGCCTTCCTCATCCTTAGATGCTATTCTGCCCTGCTCTGACTCTCTGTGACCACCCCACCATCCTATTTCTCTTTGGCCTTTTGTACCTATCATTCTGTAAGAGCCAGACCTTTCCTTTTTGGCTAATTTGTCGTTCATTAACCCCTCTCTTCTCAGGGGACCTAGCCCTAGGAAATTGGGGATTAAAGGAATTTATGAAACTGATGTAGTTGAAGTGTAATTCTGCCTGAACTGGGGATATAGGAACTAGGAACTTAAATTTAAATTAACATTTCTTGTTTTAGGGGTTCTGAGTGTTTGTTTTTTTTTTTTGCAGTTTTTGGCCAGGGCTGGGTTTGAACCTGCCACCTCTGGCACCCTACTCCTTTGAGCCACAGGCACCGCCCGGTTTTCTGAGGATTTAATAGTAGAATATTTTTTCCTTCCAGTCCTTAAGCTAATTGCTAGAGTCTATTGCATTTTTTGTTGTTTGATTAGTTTCAAATAGTCTCTCTCTCTCTCTCTCCCCCTTTCTTCTTACCTTTCTTTCTTTTTTACTTCACAGTTGTCCAGAATGTTCTAGTATTTTAACCCTTTTCCTAGAATCTCCTCTTGGCTTTCAACTGAGCAGAAAATATTTTCACCCAGTATTATATACTGTGATGTAAGTTGAGGATCAACGAAATGCCTGTTTGTGAGAGCAAGTTTTTCTTGTCTTGTGAATGATGGAATTTCACCATTTACATATAAAAAAGTGGATTAGTTTAGTAGACCATTCTTTCTCTCAGTCTAATAATGAAGCTGTGAGTGGATTCATTTATAATGAATGAATTATAATTGTATAATGCTCACCTAATTGTCTTAACTCTTGCTTTAATCAGGTCCTCAGTTTAAAAAGAAAAACATTTTAGTAGGATTAAACTGAACCTTGATAATTAAGTATAAAGCTCTAAGAAAACAAGCCTAATAAACTCAAATGCATTGGAGAAGATTTTCAGAATATTTACATAGGCATTATAGTCCAAGATACTATACTTTTGACTGTGAAATGTGTATTTCTACATTGTGCTTAGCTTATAATTCTCATATTTCTGCAATGCAAAACCTGTCTCAGTTACCAACACTTATACATGTAAGTAAACACTAAAGGAAAAAGAGATCTTATATTTTGAGCTGAATTCAATTTTGCTTCTGTGATATGGATGTAAAGAATATTTTTAGGGTGTAGCTGGTTCATTAAATTAGACCATGTAGCTGTTGTCAAAATTTTTGTTTGATCCTCACGTATACCTGATACACTCTTGTGAGCCATGACTGCAACTGGCTATCTTCCTTGGATAAATTGTGGACAGTAGACCTTGGTGCTACAATCAAGACTCTCTTAGTCTGGGCTCGGCTCCCATAGCTCAGTGGTGAGGGCTCTGGCCACATATACTGGGGCTGGCAAGTTTGAACCCAGCACAGGCCTGCTAAACAACGACAGCTACAACAAATAAAATACCTGGGCGTTGTGGTGGGCGCCTGTAGTCCCAGCTACTTGGGAGGCTGAGGCAAGAGAATTGCTCAAGAGTTTGAGGTTGCTGTGAGCTGTGACGCCACTGCACTATACCGAGGGTGACATAGTGAGACTGTCTAAAAAAAAAAAAAAAGACTCTCTTAGTCTATTGTTAGAAAGAGAAGAGTCTGAATCTCAGAGTCCAGCTCTCAACAAGACTCTTAATTTTCTTAAGCTTTAATTTTCTTTAAATAGAGATCATATTAACATCTGCCATTATAGAGTCCATGTGAGGACTAAATGAGACAATGTGCTGATCCCGTAATCTATGAAACATTTCACAAAAAATACTATCCATAATTATGAGCAGTAGTCTGAAATGGTTTTAGGAAAATTCAGAAGTGTACTAGATCAGTATGAGTGAAGCTCATATATTTACAGTATTAAAGATGATATTTTTACAGCTAGCACATAAAATTATTTAGTAGAAAGAGAATAATGGTGTTAAAAAAGTAGAATTTAGCTTAAACTTCTATTTAATAAATCTAGACTCCAGATAAAAGGAAATAGCAGCAATAGTGGAATATCATAGCAAAAGGGAGGAGAGAACAACAGATCCATTCTAAGTACTGGCCTAGCAGTAAGTGTAGGTGGCATGTTGCAATAGAAAAAGTGCAGGGATTGGAGTCAGGAGATGTGAGTATTTG
Source organism: Perodicticus potto (assembly GCA_963574655.1). Taxonomy (NCBI): domain Eukaryota; kingdom Metazoa; phylum Chordata; class Mammalia; order Primates; family Lorisidae; genus Perodicticus; species Perodicticus potto. Next base: position 42,683 of record CAUYRH010069411.1, on the reverse strand, counting down.
CTCTTTCTGTATATCATGATGCTGTTAGATTGGATATTTCTAGGGTTCTCTATCAGCTTTTATTACATGCAAATCTGTGAAAATTTTGCCTTGCTTTTTCCAAGGAATAGGCATTTGAATAGATAGGCTTTATGTCAAGGTGAGTAATGGTCTTTCCAAAATGCCCACATTCTCATTTCTGGAACCTGTGAAATATTTTCAAAAGGGACTTTGAAATGTGATTAAGTTTAGGAATCTTGAGATGGGAAGATTTTATCAGATTATCCTCATGGCCCTAATGTAATAACTAGTAAAAGTTAAGAGGAGGACTAGAGACAGAGTGAGATGGGGGTGTGATGAAGGAAGCAGAGGTCAGAGAGAGGCAGGCACCTAGAAGCCTCTAGCAGTGGAAAATGAACGAGGAACAGATTCTTATTTAAAGCTTCTAGAAGTAATGAAGCCTTTGATTTTAACCCATGGAGACTGACTTTTTAGATTTCAGAGTTGGACGATAATAAATTTGTGTTGTTTTAAGCCACTGAGTTTGTGGTAATTTGTTACAGCAGCAATCGGAAAGTAACACAGTCTTTGTCAGTGCGGTTTTGCTAGAAGGAGGCAAGTTGAGTTCCTTGAGGTACTGTGTAGGGATATTTAGTGTTTAATTATAATGTATAGTTAAGGTTTTTAGATGAGCTTTTAAATTTCTGGTAATTATTACTAATGGAAGGGAAGTAAGTAAAGAGTTGAAATCTGCATACTTCAAACCCTCTATCCTTACTCTTCCATTTCTAATTTTCCCAGTTTCCTTCCTTGACTGTTTCTTATCAATAAACTTTCTAATCAATCCATGATTCCACTTCACAAACATTCTTGGAATCAGAGCTCAGAGCCAAAACAGTGAATATGTTAGTCAACACTGCCATAGGAAATATTTTCACAGAATAGGTCATATGCAAAGTATATGACACACTATGTATGCTATGAAACTGAGACATTGAGTAGAATCAGTTTATTAGCTATGAGCTAAGCTAACATGAGAACACACCACAACTTATTGTAAGGCCTGGTAGGACCTAGTGGGCTGGGTGGGTTATAAAACAAGTGTGACATCCATGTTTTGTTTCTTTTACCTTATAGATATGCTATATCTTATTTTTGTTAAATTGTTTCTGTTCCACTGCTACCCTCATTGGTGTCTGGATTATTTTAAGATTCACTAAACAAATGGAAAGAAAGAGTTTTTATAAACTTAAACTAGGCTAGAGCAGAAGTCAACTATACAGTGTGTCACCAATGACTGATAATAACTGTGACAAGGAGATAGTAAGGCATGATTATTGAAGAAAAATAGCTACAGCCTCCAGGGCATCTTTTCAGTAAATGTGTACTCCTCTTTATCATCAATAATGCACCTGGTATGATTTCTGCCTTTTCATACTGGATCACCAAGTATTTATGGAAAATCTAAGGCACCATGAGAAGACAGCAGGTCTTAAACTCACTGCTTTGGTGCCCTAAATAATTTGGGATTCATTGCTTAAAACAACCTGTGAACTACCAACCTAAACATGCTGTTATTTAATAATTTATGGCTTTAATAACTGATATAAAATTTAAAACCTAGATTTAAATCTGATGTAGTACCATTTCATTTCTTTCTTTTTTATATGATAAAAATATCCATTCCTAATTTAGCTTCTTCTTTGGCTATAAAGTACCCTGCTTTAAGAAAAACTAAAGGAATTAAAAAGTCAGAATTACAGAATTGATAAGATGTGTACATATGATGGTTCATTTTTTAAAAATTATTACAATTATTTCCAAAACCTTGAGCTCATCAAAATAGGTAATTCCATAGCTGACTGGAATAACTTTGCGGATAAGGTGCTTTGATAACATTAACACTGTGGTTTTACCAAAAATGATATCTTTAAGAATAGTACAGTAATTAAAATTTTTAATTTGTAGCAGCCCCCTCCTCCCCCCAAAAGTACTTGGTCTCTACTTACCTTCTGATTTTATCAGTTGATAAATTCAGAGATCCTTGGAAATGTTTGTGACCCTAATTCTCAGCATGGTTGCTTGGCCATTTTGGGCAATGGCTTTGTTTCATAGAATTCTGCCTGTGGAGCATTCTGTAAACTCTTTCAAAGTGAAATGGGAATAAAAATTAGCAGGGAGGGGTCCGGTGTGGTAGCTCACACTTGTAATCTTAGTACTTTGGAAGGCTGAGGTAGGAGGATAGTTTGAGGCCAGGAGTTTGAGATCAGTCTGAGTAAGAGTGAGACTTGTCTCTACAAAAAATAGAAAAATTAGTCAGGAGTGGTGGTGTGCACTTGTAGTCCCTGCTACTTGGGAGGCTGAGGCAAGATGATTGATTGCTTGAGCCCAGAAGTTTGAGGTTGCATTGAGCTGGGCAACCCTGTCTCCACACACACACAAAAAAATTAGCAAGGCTATTGATTAGAAAAGAAAGTGTTTTTTTGATATCTGTTGCTGAGGGGTAGATATCAACAGGATCAGGGGCAAGTGGGCATTGGAGGCACTCTGTTGCCCTCTACAAGGGATTACAGACTTAGAACCTGCGGTGCTCCTGGTCTGAGGTTCTGGGCATCTCCATACCATATTTCCCTTCTCCTCCTATCTACCCTACTCCAGAAGGAGAAGCTGCCAAGTGCTGTGTATCCATGCATATTGAAACATCCACAAAGCAAGCAATGCCAGTGCTTCTAAGCAATGCATCTGCTTCTCAACTCCCCAATCTTAATCTTATTTTTATTAAAAACAAGTAGCATAATATACAAATGATTTTATGTATTTATGGTTTTAATTTTTTTATATGATTTCAGCTCATTGACAAAGTATACTTCAGAGAGGCTGGCTAGAGGTGTAAATGGAAGAAAATATGGTGAATAATAAAGACAAAATCACTAGATGATGTTACCTGTTTAAGTAAGTGGAAGATATAGCTCAGATTACCAATATTGTTATTTACACAGTACTTTTCAATCATTCATATATTATATATAATAAAGTACATATAACATTTAAACAAATTACTTGATTAATAATAAATGCATTTAAAAGTTTTCACCCTCAATAAAAGTAGATCTTATTTTAAGTAAATAAGTGTTTGTACACAGGTTGGCCTGTGTACAAACACTGTGTAATTTATTCTGTCAAACCCAAATCCTGGAATAATGAAATCTTCAGGCTGGATCATGTGAGGTACTTCTCTTACTGGTGGAGTAGGAGATAGCACTGTACAGAATTTTACACTGTAATGCTTCTTATCCCTCCTGCCTCAAGAAAGGGATGCCATGTAATTTTGGGAAACAACGTATTTCCCAAAAATGCACTTGTAGTCCCTGCTACTTGGGAGGCTGAGGCAAGAATGAAAGAAATACTGAGAGAGATAACATGAAAGAAATTCGTGTGGTTTGGAGGAAAGGACTAGCACAGAGTCCACTAATGCATTTTATAAAACTCTTTACATTCCAAATTACAGACAATCTTCCTGCAGTGCCATAGGCCCAACTACATCTCATGCTCTCTTTGCTTAAACTTTCAGCTTAACTAAATGGATAATTTTTACTCTGGGAATATATTTCCAATTTGATAGTAGAAGTTGGTGGGAAAATAAATTACTTTGCAGAAAACTGCTTTACAAGCAAATGTGCTAGAACATTTTTCTAAAGTGAGGAATATAGGCAATTTACTCACATGAATTTAATAAATTTTGTTTGCTTTTAAAAATCTGAAGGGAAGATGGTGCATTAACAGAACATGTCTGTACTTGAGTAGCATGATTCAAGGTGTTGATATATGCAGTAAAAGAGATCAAAGCATGCCAAGGAATTACTAAGTACTCATTCTTTGCGTTAGACAAAGATCAAAGTATGTGCTAACTCAACAGCATCACTGCACTGACTGTGCATTTACTAATTTAAAGTACACATCTCGATTTCTTAGGAGCTCTTGATGAGTTCCCTGTTCCTTTATTTTTCCATTGTGCAGAACCACTATCAAATCTGCATTCTGTATTGTGGAGAGTCTGTGAGTGACTATGAGGCACGTCCTCCCCATCCTGGCTTGATCAAGGGCATGCTGAACCACCTGAAAGAGAGATGGATCTGTGATCACAGTTTGGATTAAATGCTAATAAACTTGCCTAAGTCAAATCGATTAAGGTAATCTAATAATGTTATTTTAGTTTGTATATCCCCAAAGGAATTGTCCTACTTAATGAAATATTCACCCTATTCAATAGGAATGTCGAAAACATAATTACAGATACATTAAATAAGAATTCCAGTTGGAAAAGCATTTGTGACAATAAATAAAATTAAAATGGTTGTTTATAGGTAAGTGGTTCTAAACTCAAAATTAGGAAGCAGTATTCCCACACCTAAATAGAATTTTCTAATTTATTTGCCTCTCATTTTCTCTAATAGATGATTATAATGTTTTTTTGGTAGGATTTAGCTGTAGAACTGTCCTGGCTAAAATCGTGCAGCTCAGTTAACTATGAGGTTATAACGCTTTGTAGAGGGAATGAAAGTAAAAACAAGTATTTGTTAAATGCATAAAATGTTTCAGTGATGGTTGTCTGATTTAAATTCTTGCAATAGGGGTGGAGGAGGAGGAGCTCAAAGGAGTAGGGCGCCGGCCCCATATACCAGAGGTGGTGGGTTCAAACCCAGCCCCAGGCCAAAAACTGCAATAAATAAATAAATAAATAAATAAATAAATAAATAAATAAATTCTTGCAATACACACAAAAGATGGAGGTATTTTCATTTTTCCGATATATGAACTGAGGTCTGACCAAGGTCATACTGCTAGGACTCCAGGATTATCACCCAGATAATGTCTTCTCAAAGTTATGTTTTTTTCTTTAATAACATACTGTCTCTTTGGGAATCCAGAATTAAAGTCATCTACACATGGCAATCATATGCAGATTAATTTAACTTCCTGGGCAATTAGGTCAGACACCTTGTATTAGAATTTAGGGAAGTTACTTAACTTTTCTAAGCCCTAGTGAGCTAATCTGTAAGGTGAGTATGCTAATAATCTAATTCATCAAGTTGTTGTGAAGATTGAAATAATAGCATATATTGAACACTTGACAAATATTCACTATTATCATTTAACCGATGTTCACTTACTGAATAAGTGCCTACTATGTGCAGTAAACTACCAGGAGAAAAGAACAAAGGAAAATTAGGCAAAAGAAGGTGATACTCTCAGGCACATTGTCATATGTCCCTTTGTTTTCTGTTTTCTGCTCAGACCAGGATGAGTAAGAGTCTATACAAGGTAGAATAACTAACAGGCTCTGACATTGCAGTATTGATTCCTCTTTTACCCATTTATATTACTTTATTAATTTGTTTGGCATCATTGGAATAATAATAAAATACAAAAGTAATTTTTCTTGGACTCTTTCCTTGAACGGAAAAACATTTCAAGAATTGGGTCCCTTTTGATAATAAGACCAAGTCAAGTGAAAAAATATTTCCAGAACCTGACATGCTCTCTGTCCCAACTCCAACCTCCCCACCACCTACTGACCTTTTAATTGGAAATGGACTCTATAACTGTAATTCTTTTCAGGCTTTTCCTTTCCCAAACTGAGCTTGGTTTCTTCCAAGACAATGCATGCTCATATTTGGTATTATATTCTGAAGTGAAAAAGAGAATGTTACCTTTTCACTGTCATTATCAAGGGCTGAAGTGGCTTCATCCAACAATAAAATTTTTGGTTTTTGGAGAAGAGCCCTTGCAATAGCTAGTCTTTGTTTCTGGCCGCCGGAAAGCTGTGTTCCTTTCAGTCCAACTTGTGTATTATATTTCTATTACAAGAACATGCAATTAAGAAAGCAAGGCTGGGTTATTTAAATTATTATGGCAACTGTGGGTAAGAACCAAATATTTCAAATTTTGCTACTCCTAAAAATTTGCATCCCAACAAGTGCTGAAATCTATTCTTGGGCTTTGTTGTAAATAAATGCTATACCAGGGGTAAACAAGACCATCTCATTTACATATACAGTCTGATCACAGACAGCAGTCTGATCTTTGCCATTATGTTCCTAGAAGGAAAATTTTCAAATCAAAGCATAAGAAAAAAATTTATTGGCAAGAAAAAGTTTGCTGTAAATATAAATCTTTTTCAGGTGGCACCTGTGGCTCAAAGGAGTAGGGTGCCAGCCCCATATGCCAGAGATGGTGGGTTCAAACCCAGCCCTGGCCAAAAACTGCAAAAAAAGAAAAAAAATATATATATATCTTTTTCCATTTATTTATATTACCTTGCATTTTCAGGTCATAATGATTCAAAGGAATACATTTAAAAACAATAAGGAAATAATTGGTTTCCTTCTCTTTGGCTCTTGCTAAACCTCTATGGGCACATGGCTCCAGACAATAGGAAACAATTCTCAGTGGTGCGTGCGTCTTTGGAAATAATAGGTTGGCATCTTTAAATAGTCTGTTCCACTTTTCAGGTCACCAAAGGTTAAGGGTGATATTCAGCACTTGCAATAGCTAGTCTTGCAATAGCTATAGCATTTCCATACTCCTCTACTTACTAATAGCCTCAAGTTTTCAGTATTTCTGTCCATAGAAGGGTAAAGGTACTTTCACACAAATCTGGAAGGCACCTTGGTCCTCTGAATCACAGTTGTTCAGTTCAGTTGGTGTGAGAAGGTCCCTGCCTGCTTTCTAGATCGTCCATTGACTTTACTTCCTTCCAAGGGCTCACACTGCTTTCTAGAAGCCTGTGACAGCACTCTAGGAAACCTACACCATTGGTACCCAGATGAGAACATGTGGAGGGATTGGCTCCACTGAGAAAGCGGGTCCCCGTGTACCACCTTCCCAGGTGAATCCTGTGGCAGCATTTCAGGGACGATGCAGTACGTGACACATCTGCTGTTCATTTTATTTCGGTGTCCTAGAGAAGCTTGAATGGGCTGCCTTTCCCTCCACACCTGACTACCTCCAGGAGGGACCTTTTGGGTAGAGTGTGTGTTGAGAACCTGTCTCACAACCTTGTAACAAAATGTGTCTACTTCATCTCAAAGTTTACTTTTCAGTTTAAAATGCACAGCTACTTGCTTGATATCAAACAATGGGCGCTTGACTTACTAAAAAGACCAGTAAAAATGTCTTTTCTAAAGTGAATGCTCTATAAAGAACATGGGCTTTAACCACCTCCTCTGTGATTTCTCTGGGACTGTCAGCAGACCAGGTCCCTTCCTCCTAAAATGCATTTTATTAAATTCAGAATCACAGGGCAGGATAATCAGATAAAACTAAGTCTGTCATTCATTCCCAGAACAACTGCAAAATCCCCACTTAAATCAGAGGATTCAATCTTAAACTAAAAATTGGGACGTGAGGTGGGAATTTTAATGAGCTTGCAGCCCCTTTTGCCAATCAAGCTTAAATTGTATCTGTTCTTTTGGGCTAGCTAAAGAAGACCCCAAACTAACTTAGCAATCACTTTGCATTTCTTGGCCTTCTCTGGCTTGCAGAAGGATGTGAATTTAAAGAATGAATTGAATGAAAGTAAATTTCAGAAGTTTTGTCTATCATTTAGCAGAACAGATTACAAATGTACACGTCTTCATAGCCACCTAAAAACAGTTGCATGTATTTAAGCAGAAGATTTTTTCTTCTTTTAAATGAAGAACATGGAATTCATTCTTTCCTGTTTAACTGAAACAGTCAATTTTCTTGCAAATACAGTGATGGTAAGTGCCTTGAAATCACCTCTTTTAGGAGAAGCTCAAGGGGATGGTTCCAGTGGTCCAAATCCTACTTTGGAGCCGTGCTGAGGGGATTAAGAGCATCCACACCTGTGTGTCTCTCAGAGGAGCCATGAGATCAAGGCCGTGTGCATCACCTTCTTTCCCTTGCCCTTGGGCCACATTTCCAAATGCCCACAGGATGTTTCCATGAGATGTGCTGTAGATGGTTTACACTCAGCGTGCTCCAAATTGACTTCTTACTCTGCACCCTTCTGGTTTGAGGTGACAGATCCATGATCCCTCACCTGAAACCCTTAGAGCTATCTATGTTTAAACATTCTGATACTTTTAATCTTAGTAGAGAAAAATGCTATATATTATACACAAACTATGTATTATCTATATTTAATATACAATATATTATATATTATTTAACATCCCCAGAAGGGCCTGGGACAGCAAGTGGTAATTAAATAGATGGATATTTGTATAGACACATTTGCTTATTCATTCTAAGTAAGAAAAATGAAGACTATATTATACCTGCAAATCATTTTACCACCAAATGAGTTTGCACCAGACAAAAAAAATGTGAGTGTGTGTGTGGATGAGGGAACGCATTGAGTTTAAGCGCTTTTGGAATCTGGGACTGGAGATAGTTGTGGACCTGAATATGTCTCATCCAGACTGTTGCAAAGCGCCAGAACTGCCCCCAGTAGTGGCTGGTTCTGCCATCCCCACAGAGCCACTTGGATGAGCAAACAAAAGGCTGAGTTTCAACAGCGAGGTGTTTTTGCTTTAATTTGGTCATGTCGTTTCCCTGTCTAAAAATGTCTAGTAGCTTCCTAATAAGACAGAGTCCAAACTTTTTAGGTTAATATATCAGAACCTTCTTGTTAAGTCCTTGGTCATATTTTGATCTCCTCAATTCCTTACTCTTTGCCTTATGTTCCAAGATTTTTAATTTTTCCCCAAACACTGAAAACCCTTTTACGTGTATGTTTCTTTCTGAGTTCATTCTGTCTGCTGAGAATGGATTTGCCCCTCTCTACGGGGTGAGCTTCTGCTCAGTCTTGAAGACCCAGTTCAAAGCAGCATCCTCCAGGTGGCGCTCTCTGGGGCTCCCTCTCCGTCCTCATCCCTGCTTTGTGCTTCATTCCATCAGGCTGCTCAGCACACTGCTCACACCGCTTCCTTTTCATTTCACAATCTTGAGCCAAGTCCTGGCAATTCCACTTTTATAATATCTTTTAAATCCATTTCTTTGTTTTATCTCACTTTGTTTATTATTATTATTATTATCATCATCATCATTTGGAGACAGAGTACCACTCTATTGCCCTGGGTGGAGTGCCATGGCATCATCATAGCTCACAGCAACTTCAAACTCTTCAGCTCAAGCAATCCTCTTGCCTCAGCCTCTCAGGTAGCTGGGACTGCAGGCATCCACCACCATGCCCTGCTAGTTTTTTCTATTATTGGTAGAGACAGGGTCTTGCTTTTGCTCTGGCTGGTCTCAAACTCTTGAGCTCAAGCAGTCTGCCCACCTCACCCTTCCAGGTTGCTAGAATTGCAGGCATGAGCCACTACACCAGGCCCTTTCTTACTTTATAATTGCTAATTTAGGCCTTCAAAACTTATCCCTAGTAATAGCTTCCAACTGATCTCCCAAACTCCCCATCTCTTTGTCACTCCCTACCACTAGATGGGTAATTCCATTGTCCAATTCCAAACATGTTAGCTATTCTAAAATCTTCAATGACTTCTTAGTAATTGTCAAAATTAAAATTTCCTTCCCTGCAATTGACATGCCCAGTTATACCTTTACATGCTTATCAAATACTACGCCTTTATATGTGCCAATTTCTAGTCAAACTGCTTTTCATGTTGTGAGCATGCTCCCATAGCTTCCGTCTCTGTTTTTATTCAGTCCATGCCCATTGCCTCAGTACAGAGAATGCCCTATTACAGCCTTGACTATTGTCATTCTGCTTGATCAGTTCCCAGGTTACCTCTAAACTCTTCAAAGGCCTCCTCTGATCCCCTGTCAGCATGACTCCATTCCCCTCTAAAGATAGCAGTTTGTTTATAATCTGTGCATTACGATTATTTGTATCTTTGTGGATCTGTGTTCATCTGACTATATTGTATTGGTGTTGGTAATCTCTAAATAGTAGACTACTGGTTTGCAAAGAACAGATCTGTGTTTAGTGACAGTCCTTGGCTGCTGGAATGGAGAAATGAAAATAGGGGATGGAAACTTTGAGGGAGCAGGACAGGACAGATGGAGTAATCCATAAAGTGTGTGGTGAAGGTAAAAGAAATCCTCAGAAAGCAGTGTGGCAGCCACTTCAATTTGCTAAGTAATCCTTAGTGAGGATTAAAATCAATAGTAACTTGATGCATTATATGTGAAGACTTTCTTCCTATGTCGACTCTATGCATGCATATGTTTTTGCTCATTGAGTGTTATTGGAAGAGTTGAACTTCCCTTCTAGACTTTTGTTCCACCATGTTAACATCGAAACTATTGCCTTGTATTTGGAGCAGATGCTGGGTTCCATTTATTTGCTTTAGAAAATTAATTCTGGCCACAGGAAATAAAAGAAATTATAAGGTTTGCTTTTTTTTTTTTTTTTTTTTTTGAGACAGAACCTCAAGCTGTCACCCTGGGTAGAGTGCCATGGCATCACAGCTCACAGCAACCTCTGACCCCTGGACTTAAGTGACTCTATTGCCTCAGTCTCCCAGTAGCTGGGACTACAGGCGCCTGCCACAACACCCGGCTATTTTTTGGTTGTAGTTGTCATTGTTGTTTGGCAGGCCCAGGCTGGATTTCAACCCACTAGCTCTGGTGTACATGGCTGGTGACTTAGGCACTTGAGCTACAGGTGCTGAGACATAAGGTTTGCTTCTACTTTTCTTCTCTAAATACCTAGGACAGAACTGAACATGCTGCTAAGTATTGCTGTGAATCCAGGGACACCCTGCTTGCCAGCTGTGATGGTTGCTTTTTCCAGCCCTTCTGAAAAGAGGTAAGGGACAACTTTGTTTCCAACTGTAAGACCCCCAGAACTGCCATGGTTATGACCCTTCCACCTCCATACCAGCACAAAGGAGTGGCTCCATCTTCCTTGCTGTTTTATGGTGGAAATTTAGTTCTTGGTTCCCCAGGAAAACTGGGTTATACATGGCTGATTTTCTCTCTTTCCTTTTCCCAACCAATTCAACATAAGAGGACAGCCTTGTCTTACCCAGAGTACTAACCCAAGGCCTTTAATGACATGTATTTTTTCTGAGAATTTTCTGATTAAAAAAAATTTTTTTTTTTGAGACAGTCTCACTTTGTCACCCTTGGTAGAGTGCTATGGCATCATAGCTCACAGCAATCTCAGACTCCTGGGCTCAAGTGGTTCTCTTGCCTCAGCCTCCCGAGTACCGGGGAATACAGGTGCTTGCCACAACACCTGGCTATTTTTAGAGATGGGACATTGCTGTAGCTCAGGCTGGTCTCTAACTCATGAGCTCAGTGAGCTACCGCATCTGGCCTGATTTTAATTTTTTAATGATTTTATTTTTGCACCAGATTTCCTTATGGTTCTAACATGTTTTGGAGAGAACAATAGTATAAAGGTTAATTAATGTTAAATTTAAAAACACAGAGAAATAAGCTAATCTTTATTTTTTTTTAGACAGTGTCTCACTCTGTCAACCTGGGTAGGGTGTCTCGGCACCATAGCTCATAGGACCTTACACTCCTGGGCTCAAGATATCCTCCTGCCTCAGCCTCATAAGTAGCTGGGACTACAGAAGACCACCACAACACCTAGCTAGGTTATTTTTATTTTTATTTATTTTTTAATTTTTTAATTGTTTTTTGAGGCAGAGTCTCACTTTGTCACCCTTGGTAAAGTGCCATGGTGTCCTAGCTCACAGTAACCTCAAACTCCGGGGCTTAATTGATTCTCTTGTCTCAGCCTTCCAAGTAGCTGGAACTACAGATGGCCACCACCACAAGTGGCTATTTATAGAGACAGGGTCTTGTTCTGACTCAGGCTGGTCTCAAACCTATGAGCTCAGGCAATCCCAAGTGCTGGGATTACAGGCATGAGCCACTGTACCTGGCCTGTTGTTTTTATTTTTAGTAGAGATGGGGTCTCACTCTTGTTCAAGCTGATCTCAAACTCCTGAGCTCAGGCAATCCACCCTCTGTTGCCTCCCAGAGTGCTAGGATTATAGGCATAAGCCACCTCGCCTAGATATCTCCATAAAATTAATTAATTCCTTTTCAAAGTAAAAAAATGATTCACTGTGGTAACATTTTACAATAGACTTTGACAACCAACACGTTTAAAAAAAAAGTCTGTCTTTTGTTTTTTGAGACAGAGCCCCAAGCTATCACCCTGGGTAGAGTGCCATGGTGTTATAACTTACAGCAACCTCCAACTCCTGGGCTTAAGGGATTCTCTTGCCTCAGCCTCCTGAGTAGCTTGGACTACAGGCGCCAACCACAGTGCCCAGCTAATTTTTTTTTTTTTTTTTTTTTTTTGGTTGTAGTTGTCATTGTTTGGCAAGCCCAGCCAGATTCGAACCCGCCAGCTCTGGTGGAGCCCTGGTATATGTGGCTGGCGCCTTAGCTGCTTGAGCTATAGGCGCCAAGCCAAAAAGGTCTATTTTTATTTTTATCTATTTTTTTTACAATTTCATATTAAGATGAGGGTACAAACATTAGGTTACATTGATTGCATTTGTTAGGTTTGGTCCAAGTTGTAGTTGAGTCCTTTACCCCGAAGGTATATTGTATACCCTTATAAGCACAATGAACCTTTACAGTATATAGTTTCAGATAAAACTTGAGGAATATGGTAATGAAAAGAATAAAAGATAATAAACAATTTAAGAATAATAGTCAGGTGGAGTGTGGTGGCTCATGCCTGTAACCTTAGCACTCTGGGAGGCCAAGGCAGGTGGATTGCTTGAGCTTAGGCATTCAAGACCAGCCTGAGCAAGACTGAGACCTCTTCTCTCAAAAAAGCTGGGCATTGTGGTAGGCGCCTATAGTCCCAGCTGGTAGGGAGGCTGAGGCAAGAGGATCGCGTGAGCCCAGGAGTTTGAGGTTGCTGTAAGATATGATGTTATAGTACTCCACCCAGCATGACAGGTGAGACTTTGTCTCAAGAAAAAAAAAAGGATAAAAGTTAAATGGTACAAATATAATTGAATATCCTCTTGCAATAGATAAATGAAAACAAACTATCAGGGTTATATGGATAACAATCTGACCACAAATGAACAATGCAGTGAGAGCTTTGGTTAAAAAGAGAATTACCACTTAAAGAAATTCACAGGGTTGCCATATTTATAAAACATATGTTAAGCCTTCTAATATACTTAGTCCTGTAGAACTTTACCAGAATACGAGTGATTGAATTAATGGCCTGTTTCTAGCTATAGGCTCCATTCAGCGTGGACAGGAGATGGTGAGGGAAGATCTAAGAGTATAAAAGTTAGCCTCCCCCAAAGAACAGGGCTTTAGATTAGTTGTTTGATATATTATACAAACAACTAATTGTTTGTTATACTTAGCTATTTCCTTTTAAAGTGAGTTAAAAATCACTTTATAAAAATCACATAAAAATTAGTCTCTAAAAGTATCTCTGTTTTTATTTTGAGTGTATATGCTTGTGTGTGTGTATGTGTGTGTACACATAAACACAGCATTATAAGCACTTAAAATTACAATTATTTGTCTCCATGCACTGGATTTGTATCAATGCTTGTTATCCTAAAGTTTTCTCTACAGTTAGCCAAGATTTTTAACTTTTCTGAGATTTTGCATCAGCTAAATCACATAGCCAATAGGGAAAACAATGTGACAAAAATGACAGGCAAGGATCTTACACTCTAGTGGGGAGAGTTATCACGTGGCTGTTATCATCATAGGCGATGTTCTCAGCAATGCTGCAGCTAAGCAAGTGAATAAGCACTCAGGGACACTTCAGACCTTGAGCAGTTCCCTGAAGACAATGTGATAAGGGATGGGAATGATGGGGAGTCTTTCAAATAGGAGGCCCGGGGAGGCCTCTGCAATGGTGACCTTTGAAAGGGCTTGAAAGTGAAGGAGCTAGTTATGCACAAAACCAGAGGAAGGAGGGTCTGGGCTGAAGAAAGAGCAGATGTAATGTCCCGAGGTGTGGAGCAAGTTGGTGTTTTCATGTGATAGGAAGGAGACCAGCACAGCTGCAGCCAAGTGAGCTGGCTCTGGGCAGGCAGTGTGGCCCAAATGGGGAGTCTGGGCTTCAACACAGACTAAATGCAAATGGGCATCTGAGGCAGTTTTAGGAAAGGAAGGTATAGCACCTAATTTGTGTTCTTAAAGGATCCCTCTGGTTGCTGTGAAAACGAAGAATTGTAAGAGAGCAAGACTGGAAGCTAGATTAATAGGCTATTATAGTGGTCCAGAGAGCTTCCTGGAAGTGTGGACGGGAAGAGTATAGATGAGGAGAAGAATCAAAATATGAATGTGAATCCAGTGAATATTAATGCATTTTGTCTTAGAAAAAGTAGTCACCTGAAAATCCCAAACTTGACTTTTTACATCTGACTTTGTGTTTTATGTCTAACTTTAGATACTGGCAATAAATACATTGTATGATCCAAGGGATACCTGAGAACAAGCTCTTAGGGCCAGCAACTCTGTAGGCTTACTTGGCAGCTTAGTAAGTAATTCAAGATTTCAGATGTTTTCTTACCTCAGGGAGACCTTCGATAAAAGAATGAATGTTTGCGGCCTTCGCTACTTCTTTGATCTCATCTAAGGGCACAGTGCGGCTGTTATCACCATAGGCAATGTTCTCAGCAATGCTGCAGTTGAAGAGCACGGGCTCCTGAGAAACGATTGCTATTTGGGAACGGAGCCACTGCACATTCAATTCTTTTCCATCTATACCATCAAATAGCTGCCAAGAGCAGAATGGAGAATGATGTGTTAAGATCCTAGTGTATCAAGTTACAGTTCACTGTATTCAGACATATACAAATCATAACATGAAGGTTAGGAATTCAAGCTATTTCAAAGTATAATGTTACCCAAGGAAGGCCCATAAATTATATGCTGTATAGAAGCAAACAGTGTGTAAGTCACTAAAATGAGGACTCCTAAACTTACTTGATATTTCTAAGAATAGTACAGAGTCCTGCCTGGAGTCTGGAGTAAACCCTGGTTGCTCTATACTGATATCAAATGAAAAATGACAAACTGCTCCTCATTGCTATCACAGGACCCATCTTTGTTAAAGTCCACTGAGAGAGTAGGGTAGGCTGATCACAGCAGTCCACCTGCATGTCACTTGCACACAGCCATGTTTATGCATGTGGCCATTTAACAGTGTTAACTGATACTTGATGAGCATGGCTGCTACCTGATGGAGACTCCTGAGGGGCACTGAGGAAACAGTGGTAAAAAAGAGAAAGCTCTTCCTCTCCTGTGGCTTATATTCTAGTGGGGAGAGGCAGGCAAGGAACATACTAACAAATAACTCAATAAACTCAGAAAGTACCCTGAAGCTAATGTAATGGGGTAAGAGTGACTGAGGAATGGGAGGGTGTGGAGAGAGGTGAGAAAGGACTGGCTAAGAAAGATGTAAGGAGGGGACCTTCAGACCTTGATTTGGGTGATGAGAGGGAATCCGTAAGGAAGTTAGAGTAGAAGGTTATTCTATTCCGGGCAGGGGAATAGAAAGAATGAAGGTTCACAGGTGTGTTTAAAGAGCAAAGGAGTAGGGCATCAGCCCCATATGCCGGAGGTGGAGGGTTCAAACCCAGCCCCTGCCAAAAACTGCAAAAAAAAAAAAGAAAGAAAGAAAAAAAAAGGAGCAAAAGGAAGCCGGAGAGATTGACACAGCATGACGGCATGGACTTTGGTTTATTCTAACTGCCGTGGGAACCCTTTGGATGGCTTGAGGGAGGGTGTGTACAAAAAACATGAGTGTTAACCTAGTTCAAGGGAGCCATTTTGGACAGTTCAATTTTGCAAATATTCCTTGAGAATCTGTGATGGGGAAGAGATTGTACCTTGTAGGAGAATGAAGGCTAACATGATGGTCTTTGACTTTTAGTGGCTTCAGTTTTTTTGTAAGGGAGAGAAGGGAGGAGCGGAAGCTTTTCGTGGGTGTGCGTGATGTAGCTGCAGTGTGGATAAGAGAATAAGGGAAAACCAGACTATCAGTATACCAAGACCTGTGCCAGTTAGGGAAAAATAATCCTTGGGTTCAAGGGATGAAGAGGTTACATCTTTTTAGAGCTTGGACACACAGCTTAAAGAAGCTGATTCAAGGAAGCCTTGATCATGTGTAAGGTTTTGAGAACTGCGAGGTGGGGATGGCCATTGGGAACAGCAGAAAGCTGAATCAACAAGCACAGGAAACTATTATTTCTGTCTAAAACCAGAACAAAAAACAGAGCTATGATATGGACATTGGATCTGACCTCTAATTACACGTATTCTGTAAGGATTCCATGGCTTGTAAAATCAAAATCCCTGCTGCAAGAATGGCTGAAGAATCTTTGGGTCTTTGTATTTAACTTCAAAGTTCTAAATTTTTTTTAAACTGGTTTACTTGTCCTCTTAGTTAAGGGTGGAGATAGAGATTTGTTTCTCTTTAACTTGTGCATTGTTTGCCCTAACCAAACTGGTGGGAATGATTAAGCCTGAGGGAATGTTTAGGAAAAGTACCACTAACCCTCAGATTAAGTGTGCTTAAATTCCTTCTTACCACTTGTCCTTTCACAGGGTCATAAAATCTCTGCAGAATTTGAACAGAAGTGCTCTTCCCACAGCCACTGCTCCCAACAAATGCTACTGTTTTCCCTTTCTCAATACTGAGGGATAAACCACGGAGGATGAAAACATCTGGGCGACATGGATAGAAGAAAGAGACGTCTTGAAACTCTAAATTCCCTTCAAATGTGTCCTGTGAAAGAAGTTGACAGTATTTAGTAAGGCCACTTGAGAAGGCTGTATGTAACACACTGGAGCACACTGGCTAAGCGCTTTCTGAAAATTGTGTATGTTTCCAAAGTCATTTTAATTTTAAATATATATTCACCTTTGTAGAGCTGCTGACTGCATGTTGGTCACTGTCCCATTTTGTATTTCTCTCTTGTTAGCTTCACTAGTGGACTTCATCAAGTTCTTAAAAACCATTAGCTTTCTTAGACTTCATGAGGCAGATGGAGATTAGTGGGTTTGACCAGGTGCTCTGAATAAATGTGTCTTTTTCTTTCTTTCTTTCCTCCCTCCCTTAATTCCTTCCTTCCTTCCTTCCTTCTTTCCTTCCTCCCTCCCTCCCTCCCTCCCTCCCTCCCTTCCTTCCTTCCTTCCTTCTTTCCTTCCTCCCTTTCTCCTTCCCTCCCTTCTTTTCCTTCTCTTCTCTTCTCTTCTCTTCTCTTCTCTTCTCTTCTCTTCTCTTCTCTTCTCTTTTCTTTCGAGACAGTGTTTCAGTCTGTTGCCCCAGGCTAGGGTGTCATGGCATCATAGCTCATAGCTCATAGCAACCTCAAACTCCTGAGCTCAAGCAATCCTCTTGCCTCAGTCTGCCTGGTAGCTGGGACTACAGGTGCCCACCACAATGCCTGGCTAGTTCTTCTTTCTGTGAGACTGGGGGTCTCACTCTTTTAGGCTGATTTTGAACTCCAGAGCTCAAGGGATGCACTTGCCTTGGCTTCCCAGAGTGTTGGGATTATAGGCGTAGGCTATTGTGCCTGCCCCATCTTTTTCTTTTTTAAATTTGTTTCACATTTTATGGAACCTTAATTCAGAAATGCTGGGTTTTCTCATGAACTATATATATACATGTTATTTTTGTAAATTGGGCTGTGTTTCATAGTTAAGGTAGGTTTTGCTTTAAATTCTGATTTATCTTCATTTTCCATAGATCATTATTTGACAGTGACACAAAGACCTAAAAATGTAGTGGTTGATGATTTGCAAACCAATACCTATCTACACTGGGGATGTTTTAAAAAGGCTTTCCAGAACTATCATTAAATGATTAACTTTCCCTTTATGAGTTTGGTTTGTAGGATTTTAGGTTCTTTTGAACTTTATGTTTGCCCCAATTACATTTATATTAATTTTGTTGTTAGGGTTAACGTGAACTAAGTGTTGTAAATGGATTGTGGTGTGTGTGTGGTGGTGGTGGTGATGGCTGAACTTTCAAACTGATTCCTTAACAGTCAGGATTAATAGTCATATTCAGCACATCTTGAGCCCAGAATGTAGACTGGTACATGACAGGGGCAGGTAGAAGGGAGGAACAGAGATAAATATTTGATGATATTATTCTAGAGTTCTAGAAATAGAACAATATATCTGGAAGGATATATGCCAAAATGTGAGTGTGGTGTGGTAGTAACTTCTTTTAGCTTATTCAGTGGTTTCCATTTTGCCCTCTACATATGAATATAATTTGTATAAAAAAGTTTAAAAAAAAAAACAACCTCAGAATACTGTAGAAAAATGAATGGTCAATTATTTTTATGTATATTCTAGTACACGTATTTCGTCTAATAGTTCATAGAGATAGTCTAGGAAACTTCTAGACTTCATAATACATTTTAAAATTTATTCTTACTATTTTTGATTTGTTTATTATGGAAAATTCCAAACATGTAATAAAAGAGAGAGAGAAATGTAATGGGCTGACCATATATGCCTCTTACCAACAACCATCCTTATCAATATTTGGCAATTTTGCTTGGCTAGATTTTAATTTTTATTTATTTATTTACTTTTTATTTTTATTTTTTTATTTTTTTTGAGACACAGCCTCAAGCTGTCACCCTGGATAGAGTGCTGTGGCATCACAGCTCACAGCAACCTCCATTTCCTGGGCTCAAGTGGGTTTCTTGCCTCTGCCTCCCAAGTAGCTGGGAGTACAAGTGCCCATCACAATGCCCGGCCACTTTTTGGTTGCAGCTGTCATTGTTGTTTGGTAGGTTTAGGCTGGATTCAAACCCGCCAGCTCAGGTGTACGTGGCTGGTGCTTTAGCCTGTTGAGCCACAGGCGCCTAACCTAGATTTTAATTTTTAAAGGCATAAGGAGTGACATTTAGAATTATTTGAATATTAAATAAAATGAATGTTAAATAATTAATTTTATAGTTTTTATAAGAAATACTTCCATATTTTATACAATGCATACAATTGTATAAGAACATGTATCAGTGAGATACTCAATTCTTCCCTTATAGTAATACTATTACACATATAAATCCTAAGATTATTTTTTAAAAATAGCTTCTTATATCCTTTACTTTTCGAAAAACAAGTATGAAATCTTATTTTCACCATGTTGTATCTTTGAGCATTCTATTTTGGGAATTTTAAGATGTTCTTATTTCTAACAATAAGGCATTCCTCTTAATAATTATATAGCTCTAGTGATGCTGCGTTATTTTAACCTGTCATATGTATACATCTATAAAGTTCTAGAGGAGAATAATTTTACATAAACAAATATTTTGAGTATTTACCTAATGGCTATTCCTATTTTAAAATTTAAAATATTTAGAAAGGTCTTAAAACTGAATATATATTTAATGTCTAAGACAGTTATTTAGAGATTTATTTTGAAATCATACAATCTCCTTATTATTTCCCTTTTAATATTCATTGTATTTTAGAGTTTGTAGATAAATTTCTCTCATGTGTGTGTCAACTTAGTAAGTACAGTTTTCCCTTTCCCCTTCTTATGTGTGTAGATGTATTTCCCCATGAAAAATTGTGTCTGAAGCAGCAGGACATTGTTTACTTTGTGTAGAATATCATAAAAAAACATAATGCAAATCATTATACAAGATTAAAACTTTGGCTATCTAAATAAAATGCAATATAGAGATAAATACTTTGAGAGCATTCTCATGGCAATACTAAAACAAAAAAACTTATTTTTTAATATAAAAATGCATATTTTAGTAAAGGAGGTAAACATTTAATTCAGACAAGACCTTCTTTCCCTTTTGCCATAAAATATATTTTATACAAGTTTTTTACTCTTTGTTACTATAGCACTATCTTTTGCAGTGTTTTCCAAATAATGCCTTTACTTAAGTGGACATTTAAAGTCATAGTTGTGCTTACTGGTTTCTTCCCTTCTTGACTGTTGCTGTCTATGGTTGGTCTTTCTTCCAACAAAGCAAAAAGATGTGCAGCCCCAGACTTGGCTTTGGAATATTCAGGTGCCAAAACGAGTGTCTCTCCCATGGCCATAGCCCCATATGCGATTGCAGTGAAAACTCTGTGAAAAGACAAATCTTTTGAATTGTAGATCCATCAGTTCAATTTAAAATTTCAATTTCAGGTACTTTAATTTAAAAGTAAAGGGAAAAATGTAGGCACAGTAGTATAATTTTTTGACTCAGATGTCAACCAGTAATGCTAAAGGCCCAAGGACAGTTATCTCTTTTTGCATTTTCTGTCATGTGTTGAATAAACAGTCCTTGGTCTGTACACCAAAATAATCTTTGTAGCTTGGATAATCTTAAACAGTTCTTTTCCAATTAGAGACATGGATCAAAGGCCCCAACAAGTGAATGTAAAACTTCTTAGCCATCTTGATAGGCTTGCTTGCTTGGAGATTTGACAGATAATTCAAGTGACAATAGAAAGAATGAGATTTCAATAGCGAAGTTGAATTTACACAGTAGATACTACGGAGATTTCTTTCTTTCTTTCTTTTCTTGCATATAATGTAGGTAGAACAGATATTTGAAGCTAAACGACTGGTTATCTGCCTGATGTGTTGCTATGGGATTTAGAGAGCAAAGCATGGGGACTGCATTTTCTGAAGGTCCCCCAGAACAAAATTTGACTAAAATGTACTTTATCTAAGACTGGAAGAAGAGTTTTGATCTTTTAGGTGTAGATTATGACCTCAGTTTTATCAAAACATGATAATTATAAAATAGTAAGGGTGCAAATAATGGTGGGAAGCATTCAGAATATTCACAGAATTGTGGCATATCACAGGGGCTTGGTTGGTTAAATGTTTTCCTTTCCTTTTTGATTTCATTTTAGATATGAAAATGCTATCTCAGTAATAGAGATAAAGGCAGGATTCAGTTAAATTTCACTGGCAATACTTGAACATTAGGCCAGAAAGGGACATCACAGAACCCAGCTGCTGTTTGTTGTGGTGGATCACAGCAAGTAGATATGTCTGTGCTCCTTGTGAATTTCTTCTTTGAGGGCACCTACCAAAGGGTGGATTTTGGTGCAATCTCTTCAGTGACCTAGACTTCAGATCCTGAATCTTACTGGTTTTACAAAGATCACAGTATTTTATATATATAAAATAGGAATATATATATATATATATATATATAAAGTAGCTTCCTCTTATTTGAAATGTGTCAAATATACATACATACATACATACATACATACATATGGATTTATATATACAGCATGGCCATAAAGTTCGTGTGCAATTTTTGAAATTGCACACAAACTTTATGGTCACCCTGTATACATTTTATATAAATATATTTATATTTTTATATAAATAATATTCTAGTCTTAGGTTTGGGATGTCTGATGTTATAATTATTGTAGTCACTAGTTCTGTGATGTCAAGGCATTTTTAATACTAATATTTATAGAAATTGTTCAAAATGCTAGGCTGGGTGTAGTGGTTCACGCCTATAGTCCCAACTACTCAGGAGGCTAAGGAAAGAAGATCACTTGAGCCCAAGAGTTTGAGGTTGCTGTGAGCTATGCTGCCACAGCACTCTACCAAGGGCAACTGATAAGACACTCTATCTAAAAAAAAAAAAAAGAAGAAGAAGAAACAACAAACAAAATGCTAGGCCTGTTGCAGTGGCTCATGCCTGTAATCCTGGCACATCGAGTGACTGAGGTGAGTGGGTCATCTGAGCTCAGATATTCAAGACCAGCCTGAGCAAGAGCAAGACTCCATATCTAAAAATAGCATGGCATTGTGGTGGGTGGGCTCCTGTAGGCCCAGCTACTTGGGAGGTTGAGGCAAAAGGATTGCTTGAGCCCAAGAGTTTGAGGTTGCAGTGAGCTATGATGCCAGGGTGCTCAACCAAGGGTGATAAGTGATACTCTGTCTCAAAAAAAAAAAAAAATGTTCAAAATGCCATTCAAAGTATTTGACACCCAGCTATAAACATCAAGAGTGATTACTGAGTTTAGATACCACAATTAGAGGTTTTTGATTTTTAAAAAATTTTGTGTTTTAACATAAGTAAATATCAGACTGGCTCAGAAGTAAGCTTCACTCTGATGTAAGAGAGTCAGTAGGACAGGTGGGAAGATAATTGGATTATGAACTAGGAAGCCTGCATTCTAGTTCTGAGGAGGAAGAGGAAAGCCTTCTCAGAAAGCAAGAACTGAGAAAATACCTTCCTCCTATGATTTGAGATGAACCAAAATATCTACCTGTCCTGAAATTTCTACTGTAAAAGTAATGTTAAGTGTTAGGTATGAATGTCCAGAGGCTACTGTCCTTGTTAGGTCCCTCCTAAAGGGGAGAAGGGTCTTCCATTTACAGCTTGTGTTTTTGGAAGGTAAATGACCCAAAAGATGGAGAATAGAACAAGAAGAAGGGCACAGCAGAGAAGGCAGAGTAAACAGCCAAAGCCCTGATGCTGTCTTTATTGTGTGAATGTTGAACAGAGGGTAAGTGAGATGGGGGTTATATTGAGGCCCTTAGAGGGGAAGTATGATTGTGGCAATGGACTATCTGGGGTTGAATCAGGGACACTAGTCTTTTTTATGCTTTTCCCCCAGATGGACTTTGTGTAAGGGTAGGCCAAGGTGCACGGATCTAGATGCAGGGGAAGGAAAAGGAAGCCAGAGTTTGGGTACTTGTCATGGGAGGAGGAGTACAGTGGGGGTGGCTGGGACTGGAAGGAAGCCTGACCCAGGAATAAAGCAAACATGGCTTTTCAGAGCAGCCAGTGGACGAAATTGAGATGTTCAAAAGAATTTTTGGCTAGGAGCTACACAGAAAAGGATAGAAATGAGTAATCCTAGTTTTAACAAATTAATACAAACAGGAAAATCCTGTTATATAGTAACTGGAATAGATTGATTTGTCTCCCCTGAACCCTGTTCCTAGATCTAGTTTGTTGACCTTTGGTAACTTACCCTCAGAAGGAGTATAGTGGCTCTGAAACTAGACCAAGTGAGATCACATCCAAATTCCACCTTGTATTTACTAGCTGAGTGACCTTAGAAATGTTACTTAACTGCTCTGTGTATTTGTTTCTTTATTGTGAAACAGAAGATAAGAATATATTGTTATAGGGTTGTTGTGATAATTAAATACATAAATAATGTACAGTGATTTGTACAGTTTCTAAATGTAAGTGCTCAACAAATGCAAGTTGTTATTATTCCTCTCATAGACCTGAGAGTTATTGGAACACTTTTAGTTAGAAAATAAGCTCTCACATTTCTATAGAAATAGTTCAGCACAACAGTTCAAATCACCGCTTTCCAAGTCCCCACTCAATAAGTTTATTTCTTTGCTTGGAAGGCAGAGTATTTTCCAACCAGAGAGGTGGTCATTAAAATTATTTCCATATTCATACTCTTTATCCCTTTTTAAATTTAATTTAATTTTTTATATTTTTTTTGAGGCAGAGTCTCACTATGTTGCCCTCTGTAGAGTGCCATGGCATCACAGCTTACCTCAACCACCAACTCTTGGGCTTAAGCAATTCTCTTGCTTCAGATTCCCTAGTAGCTGGGGCTACAAGCGCCCACCACAATGCCCATCTACTTTTAGAGACAAGGTCTCACTCTGGCTCAGGCTGGTCTCGAACCTGTGAGCATAGGCAATCCATCCACCTCAGCCTCCCAGAGTGCTGGGATTACAGGCACGAGCCACTGCATCTGGCCTTATCCCTTTTATCCATTATGCAATTCAGAGATTTTTTTCCCACCCTAAATCTTTTCCTCCACAGATGGGAGAGAGAAAATAAACAACTTGTATTTATTTGGTACTTTGAATCTTATAGAATATTTTCATATACATAATATAATTTGACCACTTAGGAGATAAGTAGAGTGGGAACTCTTATCACTTAACAAATGAGGAGACTCCAGCTAAGAAGAATTACAAAATTTGCCCAGGATCGCATAACTAGGAAACTATCAGATTAAAATGTGGCCCTCCTTCCTCTCTGTGTGTTCCCATACATGGTGCTCCTGGCAGTGGAAAACTGATTGGAATATTCTTTTTCTACATGTTGGGGTTGGTTACCACTTGTTTCCTGTTTTAGAATTTTTGTGGCACTCTAGATACCAACTATCACTTGATTTTCTCCTTCAGGTCCGTTCAGTGATCCAGCCTCCTTATCTTGTCTTTCTTCTGTATGATCTCTGGGGAGCAGCTGGGCAGGAATTGAGTGGCTAGCAGGGTAGTGAAGAGGGAAAGAAGGAAAGACTTTCCTATCTTATTTGTTTTGTCTAGCTAAGGTTGCTTCTTTAATTACAATGATGACATGGTTTTTCCTTGGCTATAGTCTTTCAGAACACAGATGGTAGTGGAGACTTCACTTGCTTCTTTCCATTCCTTATGATTTGAAGGATTCATCAATTGTTAATATCCAATGAAAATATCCACCTCTGTTGCTCTTTTGCCCAATAACATTTAATATTCAAAGTATAATATAATTTTCTGTCAAGAACCCCATTTGGTTTTTAAGAGGACTAGACCACAATTACATAAGCTGCCTGGCTCTGCCATTCAGGCAGTTCTCCAAGCTGTGGCTTTTATTGTTAATGTAACAAAGGTTGTCACATCTCCATTCTTTCTTCCCTATCTGCTTTATTTTCCTTCCTCCTAATATGCATAGCAAAGATGGAAGAAACTCACAGAGATTGAGGAAGCTCTAAAGTGGGCCATGGAAAGTTAACAGAAATCTCCTGGGCACAGATGCTTTCTTTCTTTCTTTCTTTCTTTTTTTTTTTTTTTTTTTTTTTTTTGAGATAGAGTTTCACTTACTTTTTTTTTTTTTTTTTTAGAATTTCTCTTTTTTTTTTTTGAGACAGAGCCTCAAGCTGTCACCCTGGATAGAGTGTTGTGGCATCACAGCTCACAGCAACCTCCAATTCCTGGGCTCAA
The DNA here is from genome assembly GCA_963574655.1 of Perodicticus potto. Taxonomy (NCBI): domain Eukaryota; kingdom Metazoa; phylum Chordata; class Mammalia; order Primates; family Lorisidae; genus Perodicticus; species Perodicticus potto. The sequence goes on along the minus strand of CAUYRH010069411.1, from coordinate 17,785 downwards.
GGGAGTCTCCTGCCTCTGTCTCCCAAGTAGCTGGGACTACAGGCACCCGCCACAACGCCTGGCCATTTTTGGTTGCACCTGTCATTGTTGTTTGGTGGCCCGGGCTGGATTCGAACCTGCCAGGTCAGGTGTACGTGGCTGGCACCTTAGCCTATTGAGCCATAGGCACCGAGCCTAGAGTTTCACTTATTAACCCTCGGTAGAGTGCTGTGGTGTCACCCAGTTCACAGCAACTTCCAACTCCTGGGCTTAGGCGATTCTCTTGCTTCAGCCTCCCAAGTAGCTGGGACTACAGGTGCCCACCACAACGCCTGGCTGGTTTTTTGTTGCAATTTGGCCAGGGCTGGGTTAGAACCCACCACCCTCGGTATGTGGGGCTGGTGCCTTACCCACTGAGCCACTGGTGTCGCCCAGCACAGATGCTTTCTGAACTGTATTGTAAAAGGCAATACAGCTAGAAACTAGCCTAAAGGCAAGAATGCAAAATCAGACAGGAGACAATAAACACACTTTGTATTTCTAAAAGTCTGTATGTTTACAATGAAATCAAAACTGTTACCATGACTAGCAATGGGAGGTGGTGGCTCACTACACATGCCTATATGAGAACCCAGGAGATTTTTTTCCAAATGTCCCTATGACCTGGCTCTGAGGTGGCAGAATGCAAATGTCATATCCTCTCATTGTAAATACTCATTTCAGAGAAACTTCTATAATAAAAGAGATGCAAGGAGACAGCTCCTACTATAAGGCATCTAGGTTGGCTTTTTTTTCTTTTAGAGGCTTTTTCCTCTAAAAAGCCTTGCTGAGAAACTAATATTATGAGTACATTAAGGGAATCTGCTGTTAAAACTCCCGTTATATGTATGTCTCCTTTTCTACAGCACACTGTCATTTCTGAAGAAGCGACAGCATACCCATTCTTGTAGTGACAAATCATGAAAAATACATTCACATTTTATAGGGCAAATAATGCATCTTCATTTTTAACAATAAGCTAAAATAGGACTTCCCCTATATTTTTATAGAATTCTAAAAGAGTTTCTGGTAGTTTCAAAAGAAACCCTGAGGTTTTAAGCAGGTATGCAGCATATGGATATATGAAGGTATATGGAGCCTGATATGTGCTCATATACCTTAATGCATGATCTTCAGATTCCATGCCTTGGAGTAATCTGAGTTGTTTAATAAAATGCAGATTCCTGCCCTTCTATCAGATCTACAAGTCAAATTTTGTGTGTTAAGCTCCAGGTATCCCCATTTTTAGCTAGATCCTAGATTGGCAAGTTGGGAAACTGTTGGTTTAAAGAATGGCAAAGAAAGCTTTGTGAGCTTTTGCCATTCAGTTAGTTGACTAGATAGAAAGCTGTCTGACACCCTAGGTTTTGGAAGGCACAGTCTCTTCTAGGCCAAGTATAATTTAGTGTGTCTAAAGGGACCTTGTGACACATTCATGGTCGTCACGGTAGCATTTGATCTCTAAGGAGACTGGATAGACAAAACTCATCTGTCCACACTCTGGCAGTGCTATCCACATATTCCTAGACAGTCTTTCTTTTTTCCATACTATGAAAGCATGGGTATCTTTACTCTGCCTGTAGTCTGGTGGAATTAAAAAAAAAAGCCCTACTGAGACAGCTCCGTTTCTTCCTTCCCTGGGGCTCTGGGAAATACGTTGGTGATCCTATTCATTAATTACTACTATTATGTTAATGGACCTACATATGTTCTGACAGCTAAAATGCTTATGCCTCTGAAAGAGAGCCCTTTTAAATAAGTTTAATTAAAATAAATACAGGAAGCAAATAGGCCAAAAGAAGGAAGAAATTTTATTCTCTTATATTTTAGGGCTATAAAATAATAGTAAGTCACCTGTTCCCTTTATGTTAACAATCAGCTCATCTTTGAATATTCAAGTCTGAAAAACTAAGCAAAAATTATTTTATAAAATAACTTTACAGAAATATTCTATAGCAGTTTGACTACAGAATTAGTAATAATAATAATATCTACTAAGCAAAGCCTTTGGCATCTGGAGTTATGAACTAGAATCTGTGCTCTGCTCTTTGCCAATTACAGAACTTTGAGCAAGTAAAGTAACCTCTTTGAGTCTTAATTCTCCTCATCTATGAAATGGAAATCATTGTATTTCACAGGGTAGTTGAGAGGATTAAGTAGATAATGCATGACAGCTCCTTAAATACTGAGTCAGAAGTCAGTCAAGGTTTGCAGTTAATAATGACTATCATTTAAGTTATGGAATGGCTGGCAGTCTTGGGAGGCCCCTTTCAGAAAACATCCTGCCAGGTGTCACTTGTAGGCATGAAAGTGATCAACAAGATTTTGAGGCTTGAATCATTCTTCAACTAAGAAAATTCTTTGCTTAGTTTTAACATAATAAATCTCAGTGTGCAGAAGTAGATTGCCAATTCCACACATTATTCTTTATATAAATGGCTTTGACTTAGGCCTCGTCCTCCTGCCAAAGCATTTGCTGGTAGACATATGTATGTAGAAAAAAAAGAAAATTAGAATTTCAAAAAACGGACATATGTTTTCAAAGTGTGAAAGCTGACTCTGGAGGCACATTTCCAGGATTAATTAATTTTGCACCATTCCAAATGTCCTGCTTTATTTTTGAATCAGTCCTTCATTCAATAAATATTTATCGTGTGTCTACTAAGTGCCAACCTTTGGCTTTGGGGTAACATCAGTGAACAAGGAAGGCTATGACCTGCCCTTAGTATAGGCACTCAACAAATATGGAAACATAAAAGAATTTCATAGAGTGTAAGGGCTATAAACAAGATACATCATTGTAGTGGGAAAGAGAGTGATGAGGAGGGAGCAGAGGGGACCACTTTGGCCATCAGTGAAAGTTCCTCTGAGGAGTGGACTTAGGAGAAGCCTGGATGAGAAGAAAGAGATGGCCGAGCCAGGGCCTGGGCTGATCTTTCCTGGCAGAGAATAGCAAGCTCAAAGACCCTGAGAAGAGGAGGTCCAGGGACAGACAAATGTGGGGCTGACGTGAATTTCAGCAAGGAGACAGGTGGATGATGTCTCCATCATGAAGGGCTTTCTGGTCATGGTAAGGAATTTGGCTTTATTCAAATTCAATGAGAAGTCATTACAAAATTTTAATCAATTGATGCTATTACATTCGTAATCAAAAAATCAGGCTGGCTGGTGTGTGGAGAATGGGCTATAGGGTCGTAAGAGTGGTTGTAAGGACTTCTGAGAGAAGATTGCTGCAGTGGTTTAGTCAAGAGAGGCAGGGGCTTGGATGAAGGTGGAGAGGGTGCGAAGTATTTGGGAATTGTAGCCCTTAAGACTTGATGCTCTGTGTGATGGGTAAGAGTGAGAGGGGATGGTGCCTAGATTTGCTGGCTGAGCAACTTGCATGGATGGTGGTTGGTGTTATTAACTAGGATGGGGAAATCTTGGGGAAGAGAAACATTGGGGGGGGGATCTTGAGTTTTGTTTTGGACACATTCAGGTATTTTTAGCCATCCAAGTGAAAGTATCTAGTAAATAGATGGATAAGACTCTCATGTTCAGAAGCAGGATCAAAGCTGGAAAAATACAGAAAGAAGTTTGCATACAAGGGGTATTTAAAACTGTCAGACTGGGTCTGAGAGCCCTAACCCCTGCAACACACAGAGACCTACTGAAAAAATAGGAGCCAGTAGGGGAAAAAGAGTGGGGGAGAGGTTGGCCAAGGACAGAGAAACGCCTAGAGAAGACTGGAAAAGAAAATATTCAGGAAGGAGGTGGCAGATTCTATTGAGAGGTCAAGTTAAAGGAGACGGGAGAACTGAGAATTGCTTAGCTTTGTATAAGCAGGTGAGATGTCATCTGTGGCTTGAGAGCCCATCTCTGCAGAGGCATGGTGGGAACTAAGGCTTGAGTCAGCAAATTTAGGGGAGATTGGAGACTGGAAGGTGAAGGGAACCAGAATAGACAACACATTGGCATTTGTCTTTCTGTGAAGGAGAGCAAAGACACTGGGCATAGGTAGAAGGGGATGTAGGCTTATGGGAGAGATTTCTTTTTCTTACAATAGTTTGTCTTTACTATAAAACAAAGAAAAACTAGTGACCAACACATTGATGAGAAGAAATGAAAATCATTATTGCAAGTTTATAATATCACCAGACATCTTTAGTAGGAATGTGGATATGATAAGCAGCTTGCTTTCTGTTAATAGCCAGGACCAGCTATACCGAAGGAATGGGGCCCTGGAGATTTAAAAAGGCTGCAGAAACTTTAGAACAACATGAAGAAAACATGTTTTGAGTTTCAAGCAATTGGCTTGTAAACAAACTTTTGGAATACAACCAACTTTTAAGCTTGACAGTGCCTGGATTATATTAGAACCAAGGAAGAATGGGCCAATTTAATGGGTGCCCGGATGCCAGTGAGCTGAATAAACTAAGTTATGTGATTCCAGATTTTGTTTCTTGTTAATCTATCTAACTAGGTAATTAGTGTACGTAATCGGCATGAAGCACGAGGCTAAGTATAATTGTGGTTTACAAGTTCACACAGGCAATGCTGCACACTGTGTTAGAGGGCAGAAGAACAGTGTAGAAGGGTGAGCCTGCAATTTCTGTTGAAATTATAAATACAGATGTTCCTTTTTGCAATGAAATCTGCTTCTCAGAAACTACTAAGTGGCCTCATAATCAGGTAAGATTCAGGAATCCTGGGATGGTAAACTGTGGATGGTTTTCTTATTAAATGCCTAGTGAAAAATCTTCCTGAGACTTCAGTTAAGGCTTAATAAACAAATAAATACATTTCTACATGAATAGAAACTTAATTAGTAAAAATGATTCCAAGTTGTCCTGAAATTCCTGGTTTCAAATGACTTTTGGACATTTCCTCAAATTGGACATATCCTCAAAGGACAAATATGTGCCAGCAATGAGGCTCTTCAAAGGAATGCCCTGACCTGGGAATGAAGACCCAAAGAGGAGTTCCCAGTGTGTTTTGCCAAATGGGAGCAATTTTGGAACAGGTGCAACTCTCCCAAATCATTACTGTGAAGAGGCTGATACTTGCTGAGATGTACATGTTTTGGGGGTGGCCTTGTTAAAAAAAAAAGTGACTTTTTGAGTCAAGTATTATATGGATTTCTCTAGCCCTAATGTTTAGCAATGACATTTGTGATATTGATTAGCATAATTTTTTGTTCTCTAGCCCTAATGTTTAGCAATAATATTTGTGATATTGATTAGCATAATTTTTAACATTTAGGCTTGGGAAACTCAGAATTAGTAATCAAAATTAACTGTTCTAATTTTAAGTGGCTGAATTAGGTGTTCCTATAAAGCAAAGAAATTCACCTTATGTGAACAGAATTCCAAAATAGAAGCTCTAACTAACGGTTTGGGAAGCTGCAGCATCATTGGGATACCATGATCAATTCCTAATATGACTTTTTTTTTTTTGAGACAGAGTCTCACTATGTCACTCTAGGTAGAGTGCTGTGGCATCACAGCTCACAGCAAACTCAAATTCTTGCCTCAGCCTCCCAAGATGCTGGGACTACAGGCACCTGCCATAACACCTGGCTATTTTTGTTGTTGTTGTTGTTGTCATTATCGTTTGGCAGGCCTTGGCTGGGTTCGAACCTGCCAGCCCCAGTGTATGTGGCCATTGCCCTAGTCACTGAGCTACAGGAGCCGAGCCAAATATGACTTTTTGAAGGGGAACACTCATGTGTATGTGTTTTTGCTGGAGTATTTGCTTATCAAAGAACTGAACTTCAGTGATTTGTAGTCATACTTAATAAGCCATCTCAGAGTTCCACAACATCTTCCAAATTCCCTAAGGAATGGGTGAAGAAAGGCATATGTTACTCCTAATCCCCATGTTCTAGTAAACTGAAACAGGGAGCAACTTATTTGGGATTTTAACTCAGATTACATTTATTATATCAGGATCAGTATTTTACCAGCTATGCTTTATTTCTTGTAGATAATAAATAACAAAAAAATTAGCTCAATTTAATCATTTCACAATGTAAACATATATCAAACATCCTACTGTACCCAATATATAACATATACAATTATTATTTACTAGTTACAAATAAACTTAACCCTAATTACCCAGAATAGATCATTATGTATCATTTACTTATGTCAAAATATCACATGTATCCCATGGGTATATAAAATTATTATGTACCAATAAAAAATTCAAAAAAAACCCATTTTTAAAAATTTTCCAAGCATGCCTTTCCCACATATGTGATTTAAATGATAATCCACCATAAACTAGATATCTTTCTTGTAAATAAGTACATGACTCATTTACAGGGTTTATAAATTCACACAACTTACATGAACATGCCCTCTGGGGTCATTCGTCCAGCTTGAATTAAATAGGTTCCAAATCTAAACCCCGCTGCATATGCGAAATATATGAAAGCGTGGCTGAATGCATAGCAGCTTCCGATGATCTGTGCTTTCTTCACGGTATTTCTGAAATGTATAAAATTTACCAAATAATGAGGCATGAATTATAGCAAGGTCAATTTAATAGATGTAGCATAATAAATATAGAGGACTTCGAAATGTCATAATTTAGTGGATATGCATTTTTCTAAGTGCTAAAGAGTTAATTTTTTTCTGTTATTGAGAATTATTTTAGAGAAGACAGTTAATATAACAGTTTTCATTGTAGCTATAAACTATAGTCAGTGTAATAAAATTGCCTTTATATATTTTCAAATGAATGGACAGTCTATGAAAGGAAAGCTAGTATATTGGTTTACAGATGTTTAGAAATATTCTTTAACTTTCTATCATAATCTTGCATTAACAGAATAAATAGTGGAAATTAAAGAGTGGTAGCAACAACAAGCATGAGGCCCACAGAGTACAAAGCTATCTTTCTGATAAAGTAATACAAAGAGCATCGCTAAGCCAATGTGATAAAAAGGACGGGTTTAAAATTGAACGGAGTATGCACATTTATTGTGTATATATTTGTTTTAAAATGTAAACTATTTGGGAGACTTAATGTAAAGGGCTGAACAATCTTCTTTCTTGAATATGTTACTTTCTCAATCTTCTTGAGGACTTAAAATATTTTTCTTGGTTTTTTTTGCTTGTTTGTTTGTTTTGCTTTGAGACAAGGTCTCACTCTATTGCCCAGACTAGAGTGCAGTGGCATCATCCTAGCTCACTGGAACCTCAAACTCTTGGGCTCAAGTGATCCTCCTGGCTCAGTCTCCCAACCATCTGAGCTGATGACAAGGTATATGCCACCATGCCCGGCTAATTGTTTTGTTTTAAAGTATTTATTCTAATAGTGCTTACTCTTGACTCCTTTTCCAATATCTTCTTGGTGAAATCATATGAGAAATTATGATATGACATTATTAGGAAAGATACCAGAGCAAAGGAATCAACAGACAAACTGCTGGAGTCATTCAGTCATTTTCACCTTGGAGAACAAAACAGAGTCAATGGAATTAACATGAATCCACAGTCACCTGTGTTGAGTCTGAAGTGTCTCTTCATACATTTGCTGAAAGGCTTTTTCTCTTGTTAATGACACTATAGTACGCACATTCTCCACAGCTTCAGTTGCTATCTTATGAAATGGGGCAATACAATATAGAGATAAAATTAGTAATGGTTAAAATTTTCCTGGTTGTAAATTTTAGTCCCTTAAGCCCTGGGGATACGTTAAGTTCATGAAGCCAGTAAGTTTTCCTGACAAGTATTTCTGGCTTCCTTCCCTTCCACCACCAAACAAAGATAGAAAAATGACACTTAAGAGTAATAAACATAAGGAAAAATTCTTCTGCAAGTTTTAGTCCACTGATCTAAGTTTAGCCCCCTTCAAGTTTTCATTAAATTTCAATTTAAACTGCTTCTACAGGGGAGGAAATCAAACATTAGTGACATTATGTTCACATGCAAAGGAGCTTCCTATAAATTATGAAATAATTCAAGTAAAAGTTATGAGAGAGAGTCTAATAATTATTTTATTCCAGTACAGAAATGCAAATAGCAACTAAAAAGGATGCAGGAACATTCCAGTAAGGTGACACAAGCTGGAATGTGCTCTGTGTCATTCTGAAATTCTTTATAAGATAAAGCTATTTTTCATTTTGAAGTCTATGAACTTAAAAAGATACTTAATTAGGGCAGTGCCTGTGGCTGAAGGAGTAGGGTGCTGGCCCCATGTCCTGGAGGTGGCAGGTTCAAACCTGGCCCCAACCAAAAACAGCAAAAAAAAAAAAAGATACTTAATTAAAATATGGTTACTGTCCCTTAATGTTTATATAGTTTTTAAAAATAATGCACAATTACATGAGATTCAGATTGGAGGTGCCTTGGCTTAGAATAATAACTTTTTGGATACGAGAATACATATTGGCTTGAAAGAGAAATTTTCTGTTTTCAAATTCTATTTGTAGGCGGGCAGGGTGGCTCTGGACAGAGGAGACCTGAGTGGACACTTAGCATTATCGAGAGAACTACTTGGGCTGCAGGAGAAAATTAAATCTCTTGATTGTGGCCAGGATTCCTGAATTCTGCTCTCAATTTTGATGTTGAGTTGTTTTAAATTCTTTTTATTTTGAGGCAGAGTCTCACGATGTCACCCCTGTTAGAGTGCTGTGACGTCACAGCTCACAGCAACCTCACACTCTTGGGCTTCAGCAATTCTCTTGCTTCACCCTCCCAACTAGCTGGGATCACAGGCGCCAGCCACAATGCCTAGCTATTTTTTCTGTTGCAGTTGTCATTGTTGTTTAGCTGGCCCCGGCCAGGCTCGAACCTGCCAGCCTCCTTGTATGTGGCTGGCGCCCTACTCACTGAGCAATGGGTGCCAAGCCTAAAATTCTTGCTAATTTCAAAATGAACTCAAAGAAACCTCCATTTGTAACATATTCTATAGTATATAAAGAAAATGGGTAAGAATGCTGAATACTTGTTTGAAGGAAAAGAAATAAACCTTGCTGACCATTTTGCACAATGAAGAGTATTATTACAGAACCTCAGGAAAAACTCTTTTAGAAAAACTAAAACAGCTACTTTAAGTCTGAAAAATAAAACATTTGATGATTTGTCCAAATCTTCACATGCAACTGAAGAAAGACTCATATATTTTATTGGTCCATATTTTGAATTGGTGTTTGGGAAATTGACACATTCAAAGCCTTAGGGAAAGGCCTCAGATTGCCTGTTTGATTGGAGTTACTGATTGTAGAGTGTGAGGTTATTCCAATGAGGGCACATATGCAACTAAAGGTCAGGACAAAAAAATAGGACATGTAAAATATAATTGATTGGGCCTTGTTAATTTACAAATTGTGCAAATTATCACAAAGTTTGTGTCATATAGGGTGGGCCAAACAACTGTCCACTGTCTCTGAGGCAAATATTTGCTAAATGTTCAGTCTATAGAGCACAAGGCAAACATTCCAAGGGTCCTTATCTGCTGTAAGAAAGGCAGAAAGGTCCAAGGGTCAGGTAAACCTGATTATGGTGATGAGTAATATGCTTGGCATCTCAGTTCATAAATATTCATGACATTTATACCCTGCAAGCTGAGATACAATCACTATGATAGAGACTATAAGTGATGTTAAAATCCTTTTTGTATTTGGAGGATGTTCACCAATGTGGTAAAGGTCATTGAAACTGTATCATGAGAGGAGAAGCTTAAAGAATGGCCATCAGAAAATTCATGATGTTAAAAATTCCCCCATAACATGGTGACAATATTAATGGCTGACATTAAGTGCTTACTGCCTTCCAGGCACTATTCTAAGTGTTTTGCTTAGAATAATACTAATAATGCTAAATAATCCACTTTGCAAGTGGATACTATTATAATATTATTCCCAACTTACAGGTGAGAAAACTGAACTTTACAAAGGTTGACCAAACTTACTCATATTTGTTAGTGATAGAGTCTGGATTCTAACTCAGCCAATGTGAGTCAGAGCTTTCACTTGAAATCATGTACCATATTACTTTCTTTCCTAAACTGGTCTGTATGTGTATATATATGTACATACATCACTTTCCAGATCCCTAAGAGATGAAGTTAACATATAATAAAGATGGCAGCTCTGACTATGTTTCTCTTACATGTTGTGATGGTCATAGAGTCTTTATTTTACCTTTCCAGCACGCTGAAGTTCTTGCTTATCCTTGCTGGCAAATCCAGTCATTGTTGCAGTTTCAATCATCCCTGTTAGAGCAAGCACTGGAGCGATACTCAGAATCAGGAGTGTCATCTCCCATCCATACAGGAAAGAAATAATCACTGACAGCCCCATGTTAGTTGCATTTTGTGTTAAGACACCAATTCTTGAACCTGTTGCCTATAATCAGACATATTTTGGAGAAAGAATTTAGTTAACTTGAAATTTATAAGAATTTCTATTAAAGTTCTTTGCAAAACAAGGTAGATATCCTTTTTTTTTTTTTTAGGATTTATACTTAGGTTTATACTTTTAATTTATACTTAGAAATTAAGTAAGACATGGACAGAGGGTGCCAAAAATGTATATGCATTGTAAGAAAGGAAACAACGATTAAATTTCTAATATTCAATATACATATAGCAGCAGTCAAATGTGACCATTACAAATTTAATACAGTTTTTTCCCTTTCTTAAATTTTGTATAAATTTTTTTGTCATCCTCTGTATTTTTAAAATACCCTTGACTAAGAAATCATTTTGCTTCATTTTTCTGACTATGTCCAAGATTGAGAACTGGCCTTGAGGTTAATGGAGCCATAGGACAGAGGACTGTATGGAAGGGGGACAGAAACAGACTATTCAAAGTTGAATAGTACCTACTTAAGGGGAGATGTTTATGTTTATGCTGCTCTGAGAGCTCTCTTAAATAGTTTTGAAGGATTTCACACCGCAATCCTAGTTAAGTTTGTTGAAAGCTAAAGTTATAGGATTTCTTTTGTCTTCTCAGTGATGGGTACACACCCACACTCTTCTTATTTCCTTACACACAAACATGCAACAGTAGTAAAACAACACAAATGTACACACATGCACCCACCCTACCTGTTCAACCCTAACTTATGGATAAGCTGTTGGTAATACAACTGATGTTTGAAAGTGGCTGAATCATAGTTACCGTTAAAAAAAACAAAGGCTGGCATGCTGCCTCATGCCTGGAATCCCAGCACTCTGGGAGGCTGAAGTGAGTGGATTGCTTGAGCTCAGGAGTTCAAGCCAGACTGAGCAAGAACAAGACCTCCATCTCTACTAAAAATGGAAAAACCAGCTGGGCATCGGGGCACATGTCTGTAGTCCCAGTTACTTGGGGGGCTGAGGCAAGAGGATTGTTCAAGCACAAGAGTTCGAGGTTGCTGTGAGCTATGATGACATTATAGCACCTACCCATGGAGACTGAGTCACAACAAACAAACAAAAAAGAGAAAGAAAAAGGAAAAAAACTAAAATAGAGCAAATCTTTAGTTAAGCATTTTATACTCTTTAATACTAATAAAGTTGTAGTCACATTTGCCATGAATTGTATTGTAAATACACATTTAATGATTAATAGCATGAAAGTACCAATTTTACACACAATCATAACAGACATGTATTTGAAATTTAAGTGTTTGGCAAAGATAGTTTGACTTATGTATACACTTTCTTTTTTTTTGTTTGTTTTTTTGCAGTTTTTGACTGGGGCTGGGTTTGAACTTTGAGCCATAAGCGCTACCCATGCATACACTTTCTTTTTGAAAGTTTTGCAAGATCTATTTCATGGACTGTAAAAAGAAAGAGAATGTTATATTTTAGCCTACATATTTTCTAAAATAGAATCTAATCACCTTAAGCAACTAAGATGACTTGTTAATTTCTATTTTAATGGGAAAAATTTGCATTATTGAACCTCTAAAATTAAGACCTTTGTCTATTTTTGTACACTTAACTTTTCACATGAATTCTTTCTTTCTGTCTTTTTTTTTTGAGACAGGTTCTCACTGTGTCACCCTTGGTAGAGTGCAGTGGCGTCACAGCTCACAGCAACCTCAAACTCTTGGGCTCAAGTGATTCTCTTGCCTCAGCGTCCTGAGTAGCTGGGACTACAGGTGCCTGCCACAACCTCCAGCAATTTTTTTGTTTAGTTTAGCAGGCCTGGGCCAGGTTTGTACCCACCAGCCCCAGAGCATGTGGCCAGCGCTCCAAACTGAGCTACGGGTGCCCAAACAGAAAATTAACATTTGATAGCCAACTGCCATCTAATCCTTGGACTTCATCCAAGTTTTGTCAATTGTCTCAATTATCTTTGATAGCACAAGGATCTCCAACTCAGAATCACATATTTCATTTAGTTGTAATGCTTTTTAGTTTTCTTCAATTTGGAATAATTTTTTGTTCTTACCCTGATGTTCCCAACCTTGACCCCTTTGAAAATTATAGGCCAATTATTTGGTAGAATGTCTCTCAGTTTTAGCCTTTCTGATATTTCCTTGCAATTTTGCATCTTTGGCAGGAACACCCCGGAAACGATGCTGTGTTCTTCTCATTGCATGGTATTCTGCGGCATACAATTTCGATTGGTCCTATTCCTGGTGTTGTTAAAATTAAGTAAAATGGTATCTTCTAGGATTTTTACTATGAAGTTACTCTTTTTCCCTTTGTAGTTAATAAATATTTATTAATAAATTAATATTTTAGGTACCTTGAAGCTATGTCAATATTTAATTTCTCATAAAGTTTCAATTTATTTATTACAATCTGAATTAATGGCTTTTTATTTTCTTTAGTGGTTTATAAGCTGTTACTATAATTGTTTATTTTGATACTCAAATTTTTCTAGATTTAGCCAGTGGAAGTCCCTTCATGTTGCCTTTGTTATGCTTTGACTTGTCTCTACCGTTCTTTGAATATGTCCTTACTTTCTGACACAAAAAGATTTTCCAAGTTCATCCTGCGCTATCTCTACTTTACTGCTGAAATCAACCATTTCTATAAAGATCTCTGGTTCCTTAGAGTGGAGAATATTATTTAGCAGTCCAAATATGGTGCTAGTTGTGCTTATTATTATTGGAATGCCAGTGGACAGAACTAGGGAATGTGTGTGTGTGTGTTTTGATAGGTACGTGCATACATTTATATCAACATTGATTTCTTTGTCTAGGTAGATTTCTTGAGATACATGAGTCATGTCAATACCTCCAATTTCAACCCAGTACCGCAAGGTTATGTCCAGTTTTCTCCCTTTCCGTATTTCTTATACCTTCTTCACAAGTGAGAAGCCTGGCTCCCATTTTCTTTCTTTCTTTCTTTCTTTTTTTTTTTTTTTTTTTTTGCTGTTTTTGGCCAGGGCCAGGTTTGAACCTACCACCTCTGGTCTATGGGGCTGGCACCCTACTCCTTTGAGCCACAGGCACTGCCCCTCCCATTTTCTTTAATAGATTGATTTGCATGATTGATTAATCTGTGTGTAACCAATTTATTCTCAGGGTCTCTGTCTCTCTCCTGCATGGACGCCTTCCTTACCCTGCTGGAGTTCTGCTTCCCCACACTGCCTGCCACCACCCAGGATGTCACCATTTCTGGGCTCCAAAACCCAGCTCTCTCATTCCCCACACTGATGGAGGGTCAGCACTGTTAGCCACTATCATAGTAGTGTTGAATTGAACGATTAAGCATATTTATTAAAGTGCATTTCTTTGGATATATTATCTGTCATTCCTTTTTTTGTACTTTATAAATTGGTTTCATTGAGTAAAGATCTAAAGAAGGAATATCAAAATTCAAGAGAAGCTGGAAACAATGCTATAAAGTAAGATAAAAGAAATTCTAAAACAAGTCTTCAAATAAGTAGGATTATATTTATAACTGTTTTATAAGAAGTACATGTTTTATGGGCTATCTAGTGGGATACACGATAAGAAATAAACTGAAATGTTAAGTTCCTTTAGTGGTGGGATGAAAAAATTGAGGACCTCTATTTATTTAGAAATAGAGCTATTATGAACCACTTTTTAAAATATATATTTTGTGCTTATCATGAAAACATGATCGCTAGAAGAAGTTTAGATAATGTTAAAATTTGTATCCTTCCTGACATAAATACTCACATACATTTAATTTAGGAGTATTGTGTGTATGCAGTTTTGTATCTTAATTTTATTCTTTTATATTATACTATACATACATTCAAAGAAAGCACAAAGATACATATAATATATATGTATATATATACATACACACATCCATATAAATGTACACACACACATATATATGTATATGAATTTGAAATTAAACACGGAAAGTCATGATTAAATCTTTAGATTACAATTGTTTATAAAATATCCGCTGTGCCTAAGGTATTATGCTAGACATGGGGAATACAACTTAGATAAGAAAATTACAATAAATATGGAAGAATGGCTAACATAAGAAAATAAACGTAAGGAAACTTTGTATGCAATTGTGGAAATAAAATTCTATATGGCAAGATTTCTGCTTCTGGCAAAGAGGAAATAACAGGGATTTAGCCTTCCATTTAAAATAAAGAAACAAACAAAAAGTAGACAAAATACATCAACCATCGGCTCAGTGCCTATAGCTGAAGCAGTTAGGGCCCCAGCCACATACAGTGGAGCTGGCATGTTTGAATCCAGCCTGGGCTCGCCAAACAACAATGACAACTGCAATCAAAAGATAGTGGGGCATTGTGGTGGGCCCTGTAGTCCCAGCTACTTGGGAGACTGAGGCAAGAGAATCGCTTGAGCCCCAGAGTTTGAGGTTGCTGTGAGATGTGATGCCACAGAACTCTATCCAGGGCAACAGCTTGAGACTGTCTCAAAAAAATAAAAATAAAAATCAGTGGCTTTCAAGACAAAAGGCAAACCAAGGGCAGAAATGACAAAAAAGGTGAGCCTGTGATTGCCCCAGCTCACTTCCTCAAAAGACATTCCAGATCACAGTGTAGAGAGCAAACTGAAGTTGAGCCCAATTAACTGTCTGAGTTAGGTAGAGAAAGCTGAGGATCTGAGGATTCTAAGTCAGATGGAGTCTGTAGCACTGATACCAGAGAAGAGAGAGGTACACAGAAAGATAAACTGGGATATTTGCAGAAGAGCTTTCTTGAGTATTTAGCTGAGCAATGCATTCAAGTGAGGCCTGGAAATAATTCGTGGTCACTCCAGCCAGACCAGAAACCTTATAATTCACAGGGGATTATGTAGCTATGTAGAAAGGGCCTTGCCTTCTTGCCTAAAATCCCTTAAAGTCAAGACCCAAAAGGATCAAATGGCTCCCACGTAACCTAACGGCAACCCAGAACAAAACTCAAGAATTTATAGAAATATAAAAATATGTGGCACCAAATATGTCAAATTCATAATGTGTACCATCCAGTCAAAAATTACCAGGTATGCAAAAAGTACCAAAATATGACCCATTATAAAGATAAAAAATTAAACAACTAAAACAAAATCAGAAGTAACAAAATGTTAGACATGCCATATGATTTAACTTATGTGTAGAACCTAAAAAAGTCAAACTCAAAGAAACATAGAAGTAAAATGGTGGTTATCATAAGCTGGGCATTGGAGGGATTGGGAAGATGTTGGTCAGAGGACACAAAATTTCAGTTAGAAAAGAGAAATAACCCATTCTACTTCATGGTGACCAGAGTTAATGATAATATGCTGTATACTTGGATATATTTTAAAAGTTATCACTGTAGAAAAAATATGTATATGAAGTAATACATATGTTAAATAGCTTGATTTATCCATTTCATAAATGTATAGGTATGCATACATTAAAATGTTATTTGTATACATTTATACAAATTATACAATTTTTACTTGTCAATTAAAAAAGTTATTACTAATGTATACCATATATTCAGAAAGTTAAAAGATAAGGAAGATAGATATAAAAAGACCTTATGTCAAATTCTAGAAATGGAAAACATAATGTCTGAGATCAAAATATAAAAGATCAATAGCAGATTCAACACTGGAGAAGAAAAAATGTCATTGGTTTTGAAGACATAGCAATAGAAACTATTCAAAATAAATGCAGGGAAAAAAATAAACAAAGCATTGGTGAGCTATACTTATTGCAACTGCAAGCAATCTAATGTATGTGTCATTTGAGTTCCTAAAAGAGATGAAAGAGACTAGGGAGATAGAAAAAAATTTGAATAAATAATGGCCAATACCTTTCCAAATTTGGTGAAAACTATAAGCCTACGAATCTAAGAATTTCAATGGACTCCAAACATAAGAAATAAGAAACTATATTAAAGCTCATCACAATCAAATTTCAAAGTTAGTGATACAGAGAAAGATCTTAAAAGCAGCCAACAGAAAAAAAATCTAGAGAGGAAAAAAGATAAAAATAGTGACAGATTCCTCATTCAAACCATTGCAAGTGGCTGTGCACGGTGGCTCACTCTGGGAGGCTAAAGTGGGTGGATCGCTTGAGTGCAGGAGTTTGAGACCAGCTTAAGCAAGAATGAGAACCCATTTCTACTCAAAATACAAAAACTAGCTGAGTGTTGTTGCAGGACACCTGTAATTCCACCTACTTGGGAGGCTGAGGCAAGAGAATTGCTCGAGCCTAAGAGTTTGAGGTGGCTGTGATGCCACAGCACTCTATCCAGGGCATCAGAATGAGACTATGTCTCAAAAAAAACAAGCAAAGAAAGAACTCCCCCACCAAAGAAAAACATTGCAAGCAAGAAGACAGTAGAGCAATATCTTCAATAATAGGGCAGTACCTGTGGCTCAGTGGGTAGGGTGCCGGCCCCATATACTGAGGGTGGTGGGTTCAAACCCGACCCCAGCCAAAAGGCAACAAAAAATAGCTGGGCATTGTGGTGGGCATCCATAGTCCCAGCTATTTGGGAGGCTGAGGCAGGAGAATTGCCTAAGCCCAGGAGTTGGAAGTTGCTGTGAGCTGTGACGCCACTGCACTCTACCAAGGGCAATAAGAGGAGACTCTGTCTCTAAAAAAAAAAATATATATATATATATATACATATATATATATATATATGTATATATTTAATTAATAAAAGAAAAAAACAGGTTAGGCACCCATAGCTAAGTGATTAGGGTGCCAGCCACATGATCCAGGGCTAGTGGGTTCGAACCTGGCCCAGGCCTCTTAAACAAACAAACAATAAAAATAAAAATTTAGCCAGGCATTGTAGCAGGCACCTGTAGTCCCAGCTGAGGCAAAAGAACTGCTTGAGCCCAAGAGTTTGATGTTGCTGTGAGCTATGACACCACTGCACTCTACTGAGGGTGACAAAGTGAGACTCTGACCTAATTAAAACAAGTAAATAAATAAAAGAAAAAACAACTTGTCAATCTCGAATTCTATACACAGTGGAAATATGTTTCAAAAATGAAGGTGAAATAAAGATTTTTCAGGCATTCACAAGCTGAAAAATTAATCACCATCAGACCTGCACTATGTGAAGTGTGAAAGAAGACATGGAGGAAGAAGGAGACTGATACCGCCGGAAACATGTGTCTAGAGGGAGGAATGAAAAGGCCAGAGATGTCGGCTCGGCGCCTGTGGCTCAGCGGGCTAAGGCGCCAGTCACTTATACCTGAGCTGGCGGGTTCGAATACAGCCCAGGCCCGCCAAACAACAGTGACGGCTGCAACCAAAAAATGGCCGGGCGTTGTGGTGGGCGCCTCTAGTCCCAGCTACTTGGGAGGCGGAGGCAGGAGACTCGCTTGAGCCCAGGAATTGGAGGTTGCTGTGAGCTGTGATGCCACTGCACTCCATCCAG